>PVHY01008345.1:0-62169 GCA_004024945.1 Uropsilus gracilis
CTCTTTCCTTTCTTTTCTCTCCGTGTCCCACGCTGCTCGACTTCTCCCAGGTGCTTCAAGCTTCTTCCACGGTGGCTGATGAATGAATCAGTCTTCCAAATCGCTGGCCGTCTCTAGGTACCAGCTCCCCACAGCACCTTGCTACAACGCCACACTCTCCATGCTGGCCACACTTCTGCCGGCCGCCATGGCTCCTCGTCCCCTCCGGCTCACTCTTCCAGGAGGCTTTCTCCTCAACTTTTCTCTCTCGCAGCTTCTCCCTGGGACGGTGCTCCTCCAACTTTCAGCTTCTCTCTCCCCCTCTCGCGGCTTCTCTCTCGGACGGTGCTCCTCCAACTACCTTCTCTCTCTCCCTCCTGACGCCCCTCTCCCAACTTCTCTCTCCTCCTTTTTAAACTGCCACCCGCCAATGGGAGCAGAGTACTTTGTTAAATGCTACCACCTGGAGTGGGGGGGGTTAGGGCCACCCAGTTTCACTCCTAGAATAGCTAACATGAAAAAATCCACCCAAGGTCAGCAATAGCTCTCTAACATTGTTGATGAGAGTAGGAGCTAGTTCATCTGCCTGGGGAAAAGTTTTGTGAAATCTACTTAATTTAAACCCAGAAATATTCCTTGACCTAATAACTTCCTTCCCAACATCCCTTTTAGGGATGTTCACCAACACACACACACATGTGCAGGGTAACTCATAGCTGCTTTATTTGTAAAAAACAAAACTTAGAATAATTCAAATGTTTATATAAGGTGGAAATGTAAAGAAAATGTTGCCCAGTCATATAATGTTACCCAGAGATAAGTAATAAACCCAACTGAAAATGGAGTAAAATGGATATGTCTCACATACATAATGTTAGGTGAAAATGTGAGACACTAAAGATGTATGTATATTTTATAAATCTAGTGTGTAAAATTCAAAATTAAGCAAAATTAATCTATGATGATACATGTCAGAACTCTGGAGACCTGAGACAGGGAAGAAAGATTACTGACAATGAAAGGTCAAGATATTAGCACTTTTCAGTCTATAAGATGTCTGAACTCTGTTAAGAGCCACCTTTAAAAAAATGTTCCTGTCTGGGTTTTCTTGATCATTAATCTGTCCTCAAAGAGCCCATAATCTTATCATGGGTGGGAAAAGGGATGAGTTCACTTTGGGGGCTGCATTGGCATATGATATATAAACAGAAAATACAGAAGAGTGCTTAATCCTCATTGTGAACATAGGAAAGACTTCAGAAGAGGTGACATCACAACTTGGCCTGGGATGACAAGCAGAATTTACCCAGAAAGAAGGCAGGTGTGGGGGTGGCTTGTTCCTAGCAGTGAGCTCAGCACAAGTAAAGACGTGACGTGAACTATAAATGGTTTCCTCCAAAGGGGGCCGGGGAAAGAGATGCAATTTTTTGTGGCAGAAATGTGGGTGAAGGCCAAGCAGAGAAATGTAGGAGGAGAAAATGTGGATTAGGGATAGATATGATCAGTTTTGAATGCCATGGTTAGGCAGTTTGGACTTGGAGCAAGTAGCTAGAAGATGGTTTGTGGAGTAAACACAAGGAATATATGTAGACAAGTCTAGAAAATGAGGTGCCTGGTTTAGCTCCAAACCACCTATTCAAACCTAAAAAAATCACCCTTTTTCAACAGCATCCATGAATTTGCCTGAAGGACAGTTTTCCTCTCTCTGCCCCCACCTCAGTCCTCCTTGGAGGACTACTAACACTATCCCTAGGAGAGTTTTCTAGGCGTATCAAGCTTGATTCCAAAAGTATATATCTTTACTATAAGATTCCAGATCCAACAAAATGACCCATCAAACATACAAACTTCACTTCATGGGGTTAACATCAGACCTGGTTAAAGTCTCAGCTCCCAGCACTCTCATTAATGATGGCTCTGTAGAGAAAAATAAACAAAGATGCTTTTAGTGATTCCGTCCAAACGCTGCTCTGAAGCCAGGAGTTGTTTACATTGAGAAGAAAAGACTTTGCTACTACAGTGCATTTGAGCAATTTCTCTTATTCAAAGTATATCAGATTCAGAGTTGCAGCACATGGTAATTAGCATGCTCTTTAATAAATGCTTTATCCGAAATTTTTCAGAGGTGGCAATTTTCTTACATTGGCCAATAAGTCATTATTTATAAACAAAATGTCTAAAATTCCAGATTTAATAATGTCCTGAAAATTATTTACTGATATTTTTGGTAACATAATTATGATAGTAATTTGTTATCATCTAGTCCCATTCATACCAATATAGTTAAAATCTGCAGTATTACTATGATATTAGTTATGCTCATTTATGAAATATAGACACTTTATATGAAATATGTCATGGAAACCAGTCATCAAAAAATGCAGGAGGTGAAATAAAAATATGAAAGTTTAAGTGACCAATCTGAGTCTACATAATTGAAAAAAAAGAGCTGGGAATTTGAGCATAGTCTGCCAGTTCTAGGGATTCTCCTTCCATCCTAACCCCATTCTAAAGGTGGTACACAGTGGTATGGTTGCTGAATCTAGGACTAAAGTTAACTAACAATGCCCGAAGCCAAACTACAAACCACTGAAGTCATCCTTCCTCTCTTTCCTCTTCCAGACTCCCTTTCTCCTTGCTTTCAGGTACAATGGTATTCTGCCTTTTCTGCTGAGGATACAAGCTAAGAACCCCAGAGACACCTGAAACCACAGATGGTACCAGACCCTATACATGAATACCTATGATGAATTTTAGTTTATAAACTAGGTACAATAAGAGATTAATAGTAGTAACTAATAAAAAAAAAGACCAGTTATAACAAATATACTAAAATAGTATATAACATTTAAATTGTTAGTATGTAACAACAATACACTTAAATAAAAGCTATGAAAACATGTTCACCTCTCTACATCTATCAATAAATTGATCAATCGCTCTATCTATCCCTCTGTAAATATCCTATTTTACATAAAATTTTCAGAATTAGTTGACCATGGTAACTGAAACCTTGAAAAGCAAAAACAAGTAAAGACCACTACCATACTTGATGTTTTGGTTCTACTTTGGTGCTGCTGATAAACCCCTTCTCACTCAGCTCACAAGATGGGTATCTCTGGCACTACACAAGTGCAAAATGGAATCAGATACACGTAATTGGGCCACTACAAAGCAGAGTTTCACTCACTCTTCTTCCCACTTGTTTGAAGTCATCTGAATCTTCTTCTCCAATGCAGTGGCACTTGATTTGCCTGGGTTTGAATGTCATCCTATGAATAACCTACAAGTTACCATATCACTGTTTACTTGACTCTCTTCCCCAATAGACAATTACCTTCCAAAAGCAGTTTAAAAGAAATCAAAACAAAACTCTTATTGAACCCTTTCTCTTTTCTTCTCAATTATTCCCCACCCAGTAAGAAGTTCATCACAGACAGCCATGATACTTGAGTTTAAATGCCATGGAATACTAATTTGTATTTTCTCTAGAAATAGGGTAACACAAAGAACACACAACTTAATGACCCAGAACTTCTAAATCAGCAAAGAGAAAGGGAGAGATTCAAGACTGGAAGCTGTCTAAGGACAACAACAAAAACAGAAACAAACAAAGAACAACAACAACAAAAATAGAGACAAAAAGATGAAAAATTGAATAAATATCAGAAAAATCAATCCTGCTCAGACCAACCTGCATTCATCCTGATACCAAAATACACAGGATTTCACACCCCACCAAGTAACCCATGCTCACCAACAATGCTATAAAGAACATAAATTGTACTGCAGAATTCATGGAAGCAGAGAGAGGCTTGGCACATGGGAGATTTTACATCATCTCCCCCACAACCCACAACTTCATTCATTCCGCATGGCTCCTCTCCCAAGTCTCTCTGATTCCAGAAACTCCCACCACAATAGCCCCAATAACTATCCTTCTTCTCAAGCAACATAGCTTTACCCAAGTCTTTCCAAACATGTATTTCCTGTCATGCAAACATTCAGTGAACAAAGGGATGCCAAGACCCGCCTCTTTAGAAGGTCATAGAGATTATAAACAGCATTTCCCCTCCTGATAGGGAATGAAGGAAGGACATAGAAACGGGCATTTTAAAGCACCTACTACGCACCAGCAATCTCCTGCACTTAATGGTCACACTTAAGATGCTCATACTTGGTGAAATGGACACAACAAAGGAAAAGCTATTATGCATGTTCTCATTGCCCAAGTGCAATTCCATCCCCGCCCTTCTGTGAGATGTGGAATATACCCAAAAGGAGAAAGTCAGTAGCACTAATTTAAAGAAGGGTGTTGACATGACAGAGAGATTAGGAATGCACCGTGAGGTCCAGCCAATGTAGGTCATCTTTTGAGACACTGAGATAATTCAGGACAGGCTTCCAATTAGATGTGAAATGGAGAGTAGAAGAAATAAAAGCCATGGGGAATTGATCAGGAGGGAGATGCCATATCAGAAGCTATCATTTTCCAATGTCAGGCAAGGTTTTGTTGTTGCTGTTGGCTCCAAAAGACAACTAATTCCTTCCACTTAAAGAAATTCTATAATTTGCCTGTGACTGTCCTCCACGTCGACGTTTGGTGTAGCCGGGGAAACGCAAAGAAGGAAATAGTGGTGTTGGCAGGGTGGGCGGGACCCGGCTCTAGGGCCACAGACAGGATGACCTAATTTGCAGAAGGCTTTGGACAGAAATAAAGACTGGTTCTCTGCAAGCTGGGATGGGAAGCTCAGCCTCAGAGAAAAGGTTATTTTATCAGGAAATAAATCAGAAGCCTGTCCCATGACAGTTTTTTTCCAGGCACATCTTGGTGATGAGGAGGGTGTGTGTTCAGACCACAGGAATCTCAAAACCACCCAGCCGCCCCACCAGCCCTGGAACATCAGGCATACGGCGGATGAGACTCCCAGGCTGTGACCTTCTTGTTTGGGCTTTGTCTCTTTCCGAGCGTGTATGGTTTCATTTGTGCTTGTTTTTGGCACTTTTGTTTGTTTGTTTGCTTGTTTGTTTGCTTGTTCAGACAGACTTATTTGGAGGTGGTGGTTGCCGTCCTACCCTCCACGTGAAATGGCTGCCAGATATCTAGTGTCTGTGGTTCTTCAGCTCCTCCGGTCAGCTGCCAGCCAGGCCTGAGGTGCCGGCTGGTCTTCTGCTGGCCAGGTTCACAAAATGTGTTCCGGTGGGCACTGGGAAAACAAAAAAAAGGAACACACTGAGGACCAGGGAGCGATACAGGAATTTCCCAGCTTGTTAAGTAACCCCATGGGAAGAGGGGTCTGTCGCAGAGAGGTCCTCTAAGAGGACAAAACATATCTAAGTGAACCAAAAAAGAGAGGAGGATGGGACAACAGGCTTTGGCCCACCATCAGTCCATCCTTTGGAATAAAAGCAACACACGTTCTTAAGGTAGGGAAGGGGAAATAGAGTGAAAGGACAAAGGGAAGGGTTAGGACTGCCAAGGGTGTTGGGCATTTTTCTTTCCTTGTGGCTGAGGTGTGTCCTACCTCAAAACCTGAAATAAACTCAAATCCTCCACCTTCAGAGAAAAGGGGACTATTTTTAAAAATGCGGGCATTCTCTTTGAAGCTATTTCAAAAGCCTAAGATATAATTTAGTTTTGAGGGGGGGCAAGCTCTGAGAAAGGAAAAGAAGTGAAAACACACGTTAGGAAAAAACAAAAATAAAGTCCTAGAATTAAATTTTGTAACCGAAACATAGGCCTTCGGGTTCGTCATCAATCACAGCTCTGTGTTGCTGTTTTGGTGAATAGATTTCTGAATTTTATTTTGAATGGTATAATTTTCAGATTAAGAATTTAAAGGAAGTACAGATTCGGTGAGGGGGGGGGGGAACTGCTCCTTACAAGTACTTCATACAGTGGAGGGTGTGGGCATGAGATGTGCCTAAAGGAATCTTTCTTCAAATTTTCCACTATCCCCTGTTCGTTCTTTCTTTCTTCCTCTGCCCTCTGTAAGTTTTCCCTGCCTGGAGAGCTGCGCCTGTCTGCGTGTTCTCAGATAACATCAGGTCAGCACTCCAATTACCAAATCCCTGTTTTCAGAGACTTAGCTCAGGTATAAAATGTGTTTGGGGCTCAAACTTGGCAGATAACATCTCAAACTAACAGTTAATTCTCTAACATGTTTTTAAGGGCAAACATCTTTCAACTGCTTATTTTCTGATCCCCAAAAGCAAATAAACAGAAGGTCCACGTTGAAATTATCCATAGTATGTCCCAGGGCAGACGAGCCTTGACTAATTGGATCCCAAGAAGGCTGTATGTAGAACAAAGCTACTTCTTAAATGCAGCGATCTTTGTAGGAAAATATTCAACAAGGAAAAGAGGGTGGTTGAGAGAAGAGGGACAAGGGTATTATGATATCCTTGTCATTTATTTCTATATTATCCAGAACAAAACTGAAAGGAAAGGAAAAAGCAATTTCTTCTCCCTGAAAAGTTACGTCCGATGTTTTGGTATTCATGTCTAGAACTGTCTGACTTTCAAGAGCATAGAATTTGGTCTTCAGTTTTTTTGTATTTTACTCTTTTAAAATTTTATTGGTTTTCATTGTAGTGACATTGGTTTTAAAAAGCAGTGTATGATTTAGGAGTATAGGTTCACCCCTTTTCAGATGTATTTTACTACTCCCACCACCAAAATATCCACAATCCTCCACTAGGTTGCTTTTTAGCCATTTGCCCTTTTACCAGCCAACCTTCCCCTCTGTTAACATCAATTCTACACTTATATTTCTGGGGTTTTTCTGGATTAGTCTTGTCTGTTCCTTTGTTTTGTTTCTTTATACTGTACAAATGAGTGAAGTCATCTGCTATTTGTCTTTCTCCTTCTGACATATTTCACCTAGCATCAGCTCCAGTTCTGTTCACATTATCACAAATGGCAAGATTTCATCTTTTTTTAATAGATGAATAATCTTTTTTTTTATAGATGTGGTGTAGATATACCATATCTTCTTAACCCATCTAGAGCACATCATTTGGTTTACTTTTTAAAACATCTTTGTTTATTTTTCCACAATATAGGATTTCTCCTCTAGGTGCAATCACCAATCACCAGAGTTTTTCCACCACCAAAGCACCCATAGTCCTCCACACACAGAATCTGATAACACATTTATTTCCCATCTTCACATTGAGCATTCATACTGGAGACTGGGGTGGCCAAAAGGTAAAAGTTATGACCACTGGCATCACAGTGTCAGGATGAGAAACAAATAACAAAATAAATAGAAGTATGTGGTGGTGTTAGCCACATAGTAAATACAGTATCTGCAAATACCCTGGCAAAAGAGGTAGGAAGAACAGGCTTCTTACAACTTCAGAGCTGGTCTACCCAGAATTTACATTTTATCCCAACTTGGTCAGTTACTCTCTCTGTGTCTCAGCTTCTTCATATGTAAAATGAGGTCAAATATAAAATTGGCCTCACTGGGTTCATAATGACCTTGAGCCATGCCTACCACAAATATATAAGCTAGTATTGATTATAGGGGTAAATTTGATGTCAGGAGAAACAGAACTGAAGGACCAGCAGTGAAAAACCAGTAGAAATCCAAGGAAATGAGTCTGTAGGAACTTTGCAGACCCTCCCTTCCCCTCTAGCCCTGCCACTACACCACCTCTAAGCCTTGAACATCCTGCATAGCACTTATCAAAATGCCCTGTAAATGTTTGCTATGCACTTGTCCACCCTGCTGGACTCTAGATATGAGTTCTTTGAGGGCAGAAACAGTTTTCATTTTTCTTGATATTCTCTTGCAGCTTTTTGATTGCTGAGGCTTCCATGTCAAAGACATCTAATCAAATACATACTGCCAGTTGGATGACATATTTACTAGCAAACCAACTAGATAAGGACCCAGGCTACAAGCCCCCCCCCCCACCTAACCCCCCCCCTTAGTCCCCCACCACTGAATAAGTTTAACTTTACAAAGTCCTGGGTAACCTGCATAACTTATCATTAGAATGACACTTCTTTCTTCCTGCTCCTAGCTCCTACCCTTTTGTTTTAAATTTGCTAGTAAAGCATGAATCTGCTCACTGCTGGATATCTCCACCTTAGACATCAACAAAGAGAGTCCCAGACCCACATGCTCTCGCCTTATCCTTTACCTCCTAGTGTGGCTTCAGGAACACTGTATACACTCCAAGACCTGTGAATAATCTTATTTTTCAAATCTTATTTTTCCAATATAAATATATATTTATATTTTATATTTATGTATATTTATATATATTTATATTGTATTTTATATTTGAAAAACAAGTTTTTCAAATATAAAAATCTTATTCTTCAAAGTCCCCTGATATGGTGATTGCTGAGATGCATCCTACAATCCTAATAAGAAACATGAGGGCTGGTCCAGCTATAGTATTAGCTCTGGGGGATCCACAGGAGCTCATGATCAGCAGTGCAGGGCCAGACAAGTGCCTCAAGCATTCCAAGATAATAGCATCACTCTCCATAGGCTGAGACCAACCCAACACCCCTACAAGTGCCAGACCACTAATGATGTGTAATACATGACATTAGATTAAATCAAACTGAACTGATTGGAAAACAACTGAGAATGTATAAACTTGAGATTTTCAAGACATAAGCTCCTTATAACCTTTACTTTAGTTCTTTGGTTTTAAAGTTTGTTTCCTGGGTACCCTGTTAATCCCATGGAGGATGTTTTGTCTTCTAGAAATTAGCCACCTTTGCATAGTCCTTCCTCTCAGTTCTTTTCCTTCACTCCCAAGCCTTGATTCAAAGCCTGTTTTGTACTAGACACTATGTCATGACATAGGGATAGGAAGATGGATGAGCTGAAACCCCTGACTCAAAGAACTAACAATATAGTAGAGGCCAAGAATTAAACCCAAGATGGAAAAGGTTGTTATTATACAAAAAATGCAACAAAATGGTTTGACAGGTAAGAAGAAGACAGAAAGCATCCAGAGTGGAGTCTTGGGGAATACCATAAAGAGGAAAGGGTATATGAACAAGGTCTTCTGCAGAAATGCTTTGAGAGAACAGATTTATTCTATAACCCTCTACTCCCCAAGACATTGCTAGTCATTTTTCAGAAGTGAATTTGTTCCCTTACCTTGGGAAAGTTTTAACCACAGTATTCCCAAGTTTCCTGTCTTCAAAGTCTATTTTTATTCTGGAAGAGATTTTCTCTCAACTTGGGAAGATCCAGAACTGATCTTCCCCATGTTAACGTTTAACATAATGTTAACAAGCTGAAAAGACACTGAATTGTCACTGATGTGTTGCTGTTGTTGTGATTAATGGTCGTATAATAACTCCACCAGAGAATGTAGTCAGAATTAACTAAACCTAGGGATAAGTATTCAGGAAAGGAAAAAAAAAAAAGACTTTTCAACTTGGATGTAAGACCTGAAATCATAAAATATATAGAAGAAAATATAGGCAAAACACTCAATGGCATAAACTTCAGAAAACCCTTTGAGAACTCATCTCCAGAAGCAAGAGAAACAAAGGAAATATAAACAGCTGGGATGATATCAAATTAAAATTTTCCATGCCCCCAAAAAAAAAAATACAATAACCAAAGCAAAGAGACATACCACTGAGAGGGAGAAAATATTTGCACACCATGCATCTGATAAGGACCTATATCAAAGTTCTACAAAGAGTTTGCACAACTCAACAAAAACTAATTAAATGACTGAATCAAAAAATGAGCGTAAAAGCTAAAGAGACAATTCTCCAAAGAAGAAATGCACATGATCAACAGTCTTATGAAAAAATGTCCATCATCACTTGCAATCAGGGACATGCATATCAAAACCACAATGAGAAACCACTACACACTGGTAAGAATAGCCCATATTAAAAATTAAAACCACTAACTGAAAAACAGAAAGAGGAACAATAAGTGCTGGTGGCAAGGATATGGAGAAAAAGGAACACTTTTACACTGCTGGTAGGAATATAAGCTAGCCCAGCCACCATGGAAAGCTCTGTAAAGTTTTCTCAAAACACTACAAATGGATCTCCATAAGAGCCAACAACTCCACTTCAAGAATCTACCCAAAGAATTTGAGAGGAAACCTATATTCCTATATTTACTGCTACATTACAGTAAGATAGGGAGATAATCTAAATGCCCCAAAAGAGACAAGTGGATAAAGATGGCCATTCACAGATGCCTCTATCCACTGAGAAACTTCTTCACCGATACTGGCAAGGGGTGAGACCCCCTAAATCTGACACCACAACCAAAAGATAAAACAGCAAAACAATAGAGATGGAATTGGAGAAGACAACCTCCAAAGAGAAAGCATGAACAGACCACAAATAAATATAGACTGGCCGCCCAACGCAATCTTAAGACTGAAAACCTACCAGCAAGGTTTGCCTGGTTCCAAGAACACGGTCCCTCATCCAATGAAAGAATACTACCACAGGAAAGAAAGAGATTAATAGACTGAACACAGACTAGTAAACAACAAAGAATGGGGTTTGAGAGAATGGAAGGGCACCAGAAGGAGAAAGGAGGGGAAGGTATCCCAAAAACCATTTACCGAGGTTGTGATTTAAAGAATAAAAATAAATAAATAAATAAATAAATAAATAAATAAATAAATAAATAAATAAATAAGTAAGTAAGTAAGTAAGTAAATAAATAAATAAATAAATAAATAAATAAATAAATAAAAAGATGTGGTGCACATACATTGTAGAATACTATGAAGCCATCAAAAAGATGATTTCATGCCATTTGTGGCAACATGGGTGGAACTGGATGGGTTAATGCCAAGCAAAATAAGTCAAAAGGAAAAAGACAAATAGTAAATGGTTTCCTTTATATGTGGAATATAGAAACATATGACAAAAGGTCAGGAAAAGACAAACCTCGAATGCTGACCATAGAGGTGAGGAATCCAGGAAGAAAAGGGAAGGGTTGGGAGGGGCACAACAGTGGGGCCTAAGACAGGAAGACATAATATATTATCCAAAAATTAAATTTATAAAAAAGGGGGCTTCTCATCACATTCAAGGAAGGTTAGAGAAATAATGCAGGTTTCAACCTAATGAATGGAAGAGAGTAATTATGTTTCAAGAAACATAAAAAAATCTGTGGCTATTGCTGTGCTTATATCTTTTCTATGAAAATAAAAAAGATCAGAAGACATTCAGTGAAAAGCAGGTTACTAATATAAGCGATTCAATTCTTCATGCCTCAGTGAATTTCATAAGGAAACTAAGAAAACCCTAAATAAATGAATGCTGTTGGGGATTTCTGGGAGAAATGGGAGTGGGGCCAAAATACTGTGAATTTGATAAATGTTAAGCTTTTCAAAAAGTATGCATTAGAATGCTCAACCTCTGCCAAAGTCATGTCCACCAAGCACAATTCAGAGCTGCTTGAATAGACTCATCAGGAAAGTAGACTGAATGAGAATCTTCTAGAAAAGAAATCACAGTAAGGGAGAAAGAAGTCAGGACTATAAGCCTAGCCTGATCAAAGGCTCTGATTTGAAGGACTGAAGAGTCATCAGGTATGAATCTGCCATGTACACATGACAATCTTATGAAGTTATACAAACCTGAGCAGGTTTCTATTTAGTAGTAGTACTAGTAGTACTACTACTAATCTACCTTTCCTTTGGAAGAAAAAGGGTTCAGGGAAAAACAGAAACTGAAAGATAATTATGTGTGTGAGTTTGTTTATAAATTTGCTCTCCAAGCTTGCACTACATGCCAACCATGACAAGGATTAGAACTCTGAATACTGAATTAAATGCTAATTGTTCTCCTAAAATCTGTAAAGAATGGCAAAAAAAGTCTATCACAATTATTCTGTTTCTCCTGCTCATTCCAGATAGGTTTGTGTTTCATCATTATTCCCTTTCAATAGAATGTTCTAGCTCTGGATTAGTAGTTTCTCTCAGATTCTGGGCACTGAGCAGAGATTTTGCTAGTTAGTTGAGGTAGAGGAGCAACTGAGTTAAAGAGTTATTTTGCTCCTCTTGAGAAGCCAGGGTCATCTAGAATTCTGCTCTCCTTCCTTTTGTCATAGAGTAAGCAGAAACTCAGTCATATCAGCTCTTAGCAGAACTGATGTTTATCAGACATGTCTTACTATTATATCTGTCATATTTCTTTAGATCTGACCCCATTAAGTGAATGCAGCCAGAAGGTTCAGGCATCTGAGGTTTGTACATGGGGTTAGACTCAATGATTGTTGAGATTCTTTCCAGTTCTACAATTCGTTTATCTTGAGAGTTGACTAATCTCTAATGAGATGCAGAGTCATCACAAAGGAACTTAGGGTCATTTATAAATTTGTGTTGAACATGGTAGAACAAAAAAAAAAAATGGAGGGAATTCTTATCAAGAAACATATGAGCAAATGGTTGAAATCTTCTTGGGTGTTTTAAAACTGAATCAAAAGTCTTTAAAATATGCCTACCCTTTGACACAGCAACACCACATCTAGAAATATATCCTAGAAACTGTTCAAGAATGTTGGCGTGTTTCCCAATAGCAGCAAGTAATTCTCCAATTCTCAACGGAGTCCAACTGGATATCCTAGAAATTTAACTCAATTCTGAAACTATCTACCTGGAGTTAGCATCAGCTCTCACAGGTTAAAGGCTCAGTCCCAAAAGACTTCCTCCACCCCGCATCCCTCCACACTAGATGCCAATAGTAAATCTAGATTATTACCTCTATATCTGAACTCCCTGCTAAAATCAGAGATTCCCATGACCCTCTCTTTCAGTTCAAATAATTTGCTGTAACAGCTCATACAGCTAAGGAAAAATAGCTCACTTACTGGATAACCAGTTCATTACCAAGGATGTAGAAGAATAGGTCGAAGAAGAGGTACATAGGGAATCCAGGATGCTTAGGAAGAGTTTCTGTCTCCATGGAATTAGGGTATCCCACCCCCTGACATATGAATGCATTCACTAACCCAAATACTCATTGCATCTTATTGTTCAAAAGTATTTATACCATTAAATACACCCTCACCCCCAACCTACCCTGCTTCCTCTTCCCAGAGGTTGGTGGGTAGGGCTAAAAGTTCCCACCTGCACATCACTCAGCCTTTCTGGTGATCTACTCTACCCTATGGTCATATAGGGTTCCCCATCCTAGGTCACCTCATTACCATGAACTCAGGAGTGCTCAAAAGAGTGTCCTTAGGAATGATGAAAGATATTCCTGGATTTAGGAAATTCCCAGGGTTTTAGGAACTTGGTGCCAGGAATCAGGACCATGACTAAGATGATCACAATTATTACATCACAAATGTATTCCAAGAATTCAGCACCAAAGTGTTCACAGGATTTAAAAAAATAAAAACATAATAGCCAGAAAATACCTAAATACCCAAACACAGAGAACCAGTTCAGTGAATGGTAGCACATTGTGCACAAGAATGTGGAGGAATCATCACAAATGAGTAACTGTGTATTTACCAGAGCGAGAAAATAAGCTATAAAAACAGGATTGCAGCATGCGCCCAGGTTTGCAGCAGACACACTCTCATACATATTGGGGAAAGTTCTTGAAGGATCTGCACCCCTAAATTAACAATGATACATTATTGCCTCTGGTGTCAGAGTAAAAGACCACATTTATTTCCTCTCCTTATGATCTTTTTCTAAATTTCCACAATGAGTTAAAATGCATGTCCTAAAAACTAACATGTAATGTGATGTATTAAAACATGTATTCATTTCTGTGCTCAGAAATTATCAAATGTCCATTATACCTGGTGCATATTTAAATATCTCTATGAAATCCTTCATTAAATACTTGAGAGCTTGCTTGTTCATGTATAAACAAGAAATGCCTAGTACAGTGATTAAAATCAACAAAAATGTTGAAAAAATTTTTAAGTCTTATGAATTCAAAACAGCTTTCAAGGCTGGTCACCTCAGATACTTAAGTCTGGACTCAAAAAAAAAAAAAAACAGATGCTGTTCTCACCTAGTCCTAATTTCTGTTCATTGTCTATTGAGACTGAAAGATACCTTGGCATGGTAGTTTAAAAATATATATATATTATATATATATTATATATATAAACATATAGTATATATATTATATATATGAATATATATAATATATAAATATATATAATATATATATTCCATATATAATTATATATATTATATATATTCCAAATATATATATATTCCAAATATATATATAAATATATATATATTATATATATATTTATATATATAATTATATATATTATATATATTCCAAATATATATATATTCCAAATATATATATATTCCAAATATATATAAATATATATATTTATATATATATAAATATATATTTTTTTTTTAATCCAGATTTAAGTATCTGAGGTGACCAGCCTTGAAAGCTGTTTTCAATTCATATATATAGGCTACAATGCTCCACAGCTGCACCCATCAAGAAACATCATCTGTTTAACCACCTTCCCATCTGGGCTGGTGTGTGACTTGATGGTGTCAGATCTGAGTCTAGGCCTCCAAAGACCGGGAAGTTTCCACTCTTTAGAATCTTTGATCACCTCAGGCATCAGCCTGTGCTGAGGCTGCTGGAGCAGGAGCGAGCTTGTGAAGAAAGACTCCAGTCATCCAGTCGCCCAGACATGATCATCATAAAACAGCTGGCCCTAGGTGCCCCCCAGCTGACCACAGACACATGAGCAAGTCCAGCTGAGGTCAAAGAAGCCCAGTCCTGACCAGCAAAATCACCCAGAGGACTCCAGTCCCAAATGCCAACCCACAGAACTCTGAGCTAAATAAATGTTTGTTCTTTCCAGCCTCCGAGTTTCTGGGTGGTTTGTCAGGCAGCAAAAACTAACTGCTACACCTAGGCTCACCGAACCTTCTCATTGTCCAAGTGAAGAAATCAGTGAGGTGAAGGAAGCCCCATGTAGAGTCTCGCAGTCAAGCTGGGAGGAAAACCCAGCCCCCGAGACCACCCGGCCCATGGCCTAGCCACTGAATGTGCCAGAAAGGAAACAGTTAGTGGAGCATGGTGGTACACGCCTGGAGTCCAAGCGCTGGGAGGCAAGAGGCCTGGGATCGCTTGAGTTCTTGGGTTTGAGACTACCCTGGGCAACATAGTAAGACCTGGTCTCGAAAAAGCAGGTGGGTGCAGTGGCACGCCCCTGTAATCCCAGCTACCAGGGAGGTTGAAGCTGGGGATCACTTGAGTCCATGGGATCAGGACTACACCAGGCAACATAGCAAGACCTAACCTCAAAAAAAAAAAAAAAAGAAAGAAAGGAAACAGTTAATGTAGCTTCCACACTCCAACAGAATCAAAACCTTGGCTAAACAAGCACAGGGAATAGGCTTCAGGTCACTCCAGGCTTCGTATCTTCCACTAGCACACTAGTTGGCTTCAGGAAAAAGGCAAAACCACCTCCCTTCTCTCCTGATCACATTCCCAGTGCTTCCCAGTCAATCCCAGTGCTTCCCCAGTCCATAGAGTACATGGGAATTAGAGCCCTGCCTCCCCCGCCCCCAGGAACCTGAGAGGGGTCCACTGTCTTGCTCTCTCGTTCTTCTTTCTACTTTTTTTCTCCTTCCTTACTTTCCCTTCTCTTCTCTCACTTCCTCCTCTCCCCTATCCTTCTCTCTCTCTCAGACAGCCAGAGAAGCATATCCTCAAGCCCACGTCTCTCTCTGGCTTCACCTCCTGCTAAAGACCCAGAAGCAGTTGCATTGACAGGACAGCTAACAAAAGCAATCACAGTCTAAACCAGGTCCAGGATTGCCCCACAACTAATCATGACATGCTTCACTTCAAAGTGCTTGGCCCCAAATTAGCCAATTAATCCTCGCAGCTACCTGTTGGTTAATTCAGCCTCGTTATTCATGAGTGATAGGATAGGAAAACAAAACCAGAGAGAATGGCTCTTGTACCCAAGGCCTGGGTGGTAGGAGGATCCCAGTGGCCCTCTCTGAGCCAAGGCTGGGCACACACCACTAAGCCACAGCCTCTCCCTGGTGCAGGTTCAAGGTCAGTGCCAAAGAGCCGCTCAAACTTTTCCTTTTCCATTAGCCACAGGTGTGTTTTACCGCAGCCTAACTAGCAGCTACCATTTATTCGCTGGGATTTTCTAAAAATGTGCCTTTGCAGACCTTCAAGCCAAAGCCATTCCCAGCATCACTCTTCATTAAATTGAGCCACAGAAACATATTGAAAATCATGAGCATTTTGAAACATACTGAGTCCTTTATGGCTGAAATAATCTAATAGACAAGCTGTTGTTAATTTACAACCTTAATTTTCAGACACACTTCTTGAGTCAAAAGTACTTCCTGCTCTGTAATTCCTGTAGGGATACAGGTGGCCTCGGACTAAGTACACATCTACTGTACGTTAAAATGTATTTCTTGCTTAACTTAAACATTTCTGAAATCTCAAGTTTACGTCTAGACTATTTTAATCAGTTAAATGTCATAATAAGCCATATGTTGGTCTTGATCGGTTACATACACCAGCCCTACTCATAAAGTATCAAAAGGTGTTTTTAAAGAGAAGTCTGTGTTTGTTTTACCAAGAAAATGGTGCTTTCAGTCTATCATATCAGACATGCAGGCAGGCAGAAAAGGGCCTTACCTAACCGGTGGAAAAAACGGGGTGTTCTCAATCTTCCCCCCCCTCCAAGTCCCACTCCATTCATACCACTTTTAAACGTTGGAGTTTTGAAGCAATAAACTTATGTTGACCTAAAATATCACTTGACCACTGGCCACAAAGCATCAACACTTAACGAAAGCAGGTCAATATTGAGCAAGGAGTTTTGTGGCTACAGCTCCTGTTTTTACAGGGGCGATCTGCTGTCAGTTCATCCCCAACTGAGTTGACCTGCACCTCTCAACCCAATAAAAAGCAACCGAGTCACCCCAAGAGAAGGATGGGCAAAGCAAGAGCATTGCCGACTAAACAGGCATTCGAGCTAGGACCTCACACCTGCCACAGCTCAGGAACAAAGACAACCGCAGCAGGGAACAAGGGGATCCTGGCCCCCGCTTTCACAGGGTTGGCCGTTTTATTGGTGGGGGAGGGAAGACTTTAAATAAATAATCATAGAACCGCATTTTCATAAGAGCTCTAAGAGAAAGTGCTTGATACTAGAGAAGTTCATTCCGGGGACACAGGGGCATGAAGGGAGAAGGAAGCTTTTTCCCAGAGAAATGCAGTTCTACTTTGACCCAAGGAGAAGGTGGAATTAGTCAGACAGAAGATAGATGTATGGCAGCATAATTATAGAAAAGATAGAAGTGGTGATGGAGGGAGAAGAGGGCAGAGAGAGGCAAGGAAAGGTAAAGGGAACAGAAGAAAGGGGGAGGGAAGAAGAAAGGAGGAAGGGGAAGGAGGAAGGGGAAGGGAGGGGAGGGAGAGAGGGATAGGGGAGGGAGAGAGAGGGAAGGGGTGAGCAGGGGAGGGGAAGGGGTGTGCCAGTAGGTGAGAGGAGAGGAATTCAGGTCTGCTAATTTCATACATGTATGACAAGCCAGGAAGCCTCAGAACCCATCTAAAGCTCTAATTCTAAAAATACGTAATTAAAAAAGCTCTCATTAATCAAATTAGAAAATAAAAGCTTTCTTATCAATCTAAAGAGGGTTCTTACCTCAAACTCTGAGGAGGAAAAAAATTCAAAATGATACTTAAAAGGAAACAAGTAAATTGGGTTTTAATGTTGGCACTTGATAAAATTTTATGAACTGTGGATTGTGAGTAAGAGTCCTTGCATGTAGACTATTTCGAAGATAAAAGTGGCCATATAAAGCCTGTGCCTACCACGCCTGGACAGAAACACAAGGAGAGTTTGTTTCCCATGATACCACACAACCACATAATTGCTCCTGGTTCCCATAATCAGATGACTAGGAAATATTTTTCATGATAATATTTTTAAATGATGATGTTTTCCCTGGGCATCTTCTCTGTGCTTTCTGTCTTCCCCCTCTGGAATGAGCAATCCTTAAAGAAAAAAAAATGTGGTAGTTCCACGTGTATCATTCTGTCATGTCTGCACACTGCATTATGCTACATTTACCACCACCCAGCACCAATTCAGCATCCATATTCCATGTAAACCTGAGTACCGCCGTTCACTGACTATTTCTGGTTCATCTTCTCCACCGCCTGGAAATGAGGCTGGACCTTCTGACTGACTTTATCCAATGAGATGTCGGCAGGAGTGATGTGAGTAGATGCTGTCAGCATTGAGGCTTACCTCTCTCTTCCCCGACTGGAGTGAACTTGTGAGCACTTATCAAGATGAAGCTCTGATGTTGAACAGCTGGCACTGCACTTTGAACATGAGAAATAGGATCTAGTCAATTAAGCCACTGAGATGGAGGGGTTGTTTATAATTTTATTATTATCTAAACCATCCTGAGTGTGTATGAACATTAAAATCCTCCTTTTCATTTTGCCTCGCTACCTTCTTTTGTACCACTGTCTCACTCACAATTGCCAACCTCCCATATAAATGCATTCGGAAACCAAGGAAGGACCAAACATATATTTAAGACAAAATGGCATTTTCAAAATAGTTGCTTCTAAAAAATAGTGAACTGGCAACAACTGATAACTCTTTGGACCCTTTCCAGAAGGGAGACTGAGTTCCAACACCAGAAGTTGGAGGGAAGAGTGATGAAAAGCACACACTCTAGAACGAATCTGTGTGGCCTCAATTCCTATTTTTTTTCCATTTATCATCTATTACCTTGGTGACTTAATTTACCCACCCTCTGCCTCAACTTCCTCATCTGTAAAATGGGAGTTTTTCATCATGCCTATGACTTAAGTTGACAGAAGGAGTCAAGTGAGATGGTGCAAGTTCAACCAGGAAGAATGCAGCATAGGATTAGGTGCCATTATAGTCATGTTAAAAATCCTGCAATTACTTTTCAAAGTCACATAGGGTCTCGTGCATTCTTCACCTCATTACAGTGTCTGAAGCCAGGTTGCCTTACAAATATTCTCCTCCTGCTTTCACCAGAATCTCCAGAACAGCCTGACTCTGCTATAGCTGCGATTACCTCCTCCAACCACTACACAATCCCGCTTTCTAAGGAAGATGTTGTGTTCCCACATGAGACTGGTGGTACTGAAGAAACCACCTGGTGACCTATGGGAAAAGGTGTGGGATCAACAAGAATCAACAGAGGCTGAATATTAGTGGTTATTACAGCAAGTCCAGAGAAGCACTGAGTAGAACTTTGCAAAAACTACAAGGGTGAGAGAGTATACTGTGATCCCCTTTCTGACAATCTGAGAATGGAGTAAAAAAATTCCCTGTTAATATCAAGTATGTGTTTCTCTGTAGGCAACACCATGCTCAAGGCACTCACAAGGCAAAACCACTTCTAAGAAGTAAACACACAATAAGACTTCTTCAAGCCTTTCCTTCTTGGGGCCTATTTTGGTGTTTTCCTTTCATCCTTTCATCCCAACACTCCATATATTTTCGAAGTACCACTCATTTCCAATATACTTCTCTATCTTTATCTGCTCACGCTGCTACAGCAAAATACCAAGGACTGGATAACTTAGCAATAAACATTTATATTCTCAGTTCTGGAGGCTAGAAGTGCAAGATTGACATAAGTCATTCGGGGTCCTGGTGAGAAGTCTCCCTGCCTTGCAGACAGCAGCCGTCTCACTCCATGTTCACCTGGCAGTGAAGAGAGAGCTGTGTTTCTCTTCTTGTTACAGTGAGAGTTCACCATCACAACCCCATCTAATCCCACCTCCAAATGCCATCGCATTGGGGTTCAGGCTTCATTCAACATGGGGATTTGGGGAGGCCACAATCATTCAGTCGTTAACACTCTGTGAGGACAGATTGAAATGAAGGCTAGCTCATTAATTTGGTCTCAGACCCTAAAGAACAGGGGAGAGAGAAAAAAATGACTGAAACTTTTCTCTGTGTGGCTTCTATTTACAGACAGCAGAGCCTGGAGTTTATCTGTCACAGCCTGAGCAAGTCGAACCAACAGCCCCAAGCAGAACTCCAAGGCCAGCTGGAGGTTGCTACACAGAGCCAGGGACGTACCAGCATAACTTCAGAGCTGATTATCTACAGCAAGTCCCTTTATGCTCCTTGTGTGGCGTGCCCTGTGACTAGCCATTGAACTTCAGCCTAGTCCACACTTCTTTATCTGTAACTGGCTTTTCAGCCAATAAACTTTTAACTCATTTGTTCTTAACCCTGGTGCCCAAAATATACAACCTCATCACTTCTCTTAATTAGAGATAAATTTTAGTTTGTTTCCTTTCTCGTCAGCTGACTTGCAGATAAAGTTGATTTCTCTTCTCAAATGGCTGATGTCATGACTGGGGCCTACCTGTTACTGGGTACCCCATTCCTCAGTAACAAGAGAACCTAAATTGTGGACCGATTCTGACCTTTAAGATTCAGGAAATCCATTTGGTTCTAATCAACCTGTTTTACCATGACTTCTTCAGGAAGTACCCGGTAGTTTCAACTAGGGGGAAGGCACAGTGCCAGAAGCCAAAGGAGAATACTAACAAGGAGGCGTGGTCTTCTCCCTCAAGGCACTCCATAGCTCAGTTGGAAATCGGAGAAAATGCAGAACAAAGACTAAAATTGTTCTTCCAATCCATGAGCTGGGGATGTGGTATAGATACACAATGGAATATTACTCAATTTAAAAATGACATATTTGATGAATTTATGATAACATGAATGTACCTAGAAGAAATTATATTAGCAGAAACAAGTCAGAAAGAAAAAAAAAAACCAGAAACCAACTGATTTCACTAATATACGGGATATAGGAAAAACAAACAAAAGACCAGAAGAAAAAGTCAAAACAAGCTAACAACCAAACTAAAGTACACAGCTTGGGGGGGGGGGGGTGAGGGGGAGTGGTCTGGGAGGGGAGGTGGTGGGTGAACCCCAGGGAATACAAAGATGTGAGATATACACACACACACACACACACACACATATAAACTATTTAAAATTTAAAAACCAAACAAATACTAAAATTGCTTTGAAAAATGAAAGTTTCAGAACAGAGAGAACTGAAATAAATATGTGTTAAGAGGGGCTGAAGGGAAATACAATGACATGGTGATTGAGAATTCAAGTTATAGAGTCAGTTGGAAATCGGTTAACACTGTGCCTCCACCATTTCCTTGCTATGTGATCTTGTGAAAATTAACTAGCCATTCAAAACCTGTCTGTAAAATGGGTCTAATAACATTACCTACCTCATAGCATCATTAAGATAACACGGGTAAAGCATTTCACACTGTGACAGGCCTGGTGTGGTCACTCAATAACCATTAATTAAAAAAAGAAGCGTGGGTGGGGGAATAATTTCCAAATGGAGCCTAAAGAAGGATGAGACTATTTCCCAGAGGATGATAGGATTTTATCTGAATATGAAATGCTGAGACTGGAGGGAAAACTCAATGAGTTGTGAGAGTGAGGGATACAGAAAGCACATGAGTTTGGGGAAATGGAATAGATGTGTCAAGGCAATAAGGAGGCTCCATTTAGAGAAATATGGAAAAGATAGACTGGAAAAGTAGTTTGAGTTTGGACACCGGATGTCTTTAAAAGTGAGAGCAAGAAATTTGGGGATTGTCCCACATTCTAGCTTATTCTGCGAAACGGGGCACCTTGTCTTCAGTTCTTATGAAAAATGCTTTAACTCAAAATACATATTCCTAGCAAATCATGAAAAAGCATCTGTTTTTCCCTTCACATTGTTCAAAAGTAAATCTCGGTTTGATTTCATATTCAGAAGCTTCTCCAGTCCTGATGGAGAAAATACATAATGAGACTCAAGTGGTACATACCACTATTTCAAAAGAATTTTCATTTTAAAGTGTTTTATGAAGCCTTTTCTTAACCCCAAAGATACCAAAGTTAAGTGAATTCATAGACTTTTCCTCCATCTTCCTGGTCAAATGAAAGCTTTTCTAAAGGAGTAATATAAACACGCACTAATCTAATTGGTCATTCTGAAATAGGGAAACTTCTCAAGTATCCAATATGCTTTAAGTTATCTTAATACTTTCTCTAACAATACAAATCAGAGACTAGCTAGGTGTTTGGCAGGAAGACAACTTAATGAACAGATAATTATTGGTAATTTGGCCTTAATGAGTTCCGTATAGATACTTTCTGCCAAAATGGCATTAAAAGGAATGAAAAGTTCTTTTCTCCAAAAAATAGTGTCATATATCCAATTAGTCCAAATTAGGCACAAAAATGAATGAAGCAGACTCTCTACTCTATGGTAGCACACTGTCTAATTTAAATGACAATAAGTTTCTGATAAAACTAGTTTATCAGAACATGTAATGAGCAGTTTCCATCAGGTCCTCTGATAAATTTTTTGTAATATTAGGGTTTTTTTTTAAAGTTTTAAGAATAGTAGAAGACACTGCTACTATTCAGTCTAAGATTTAATTTCACTCACATCAAATTAGTGAATTCCAAACATTTAAGTTGTCAATGCAGCATATTTAGTAATATATATGTTGTAATATATATATATTATAATCGTCTTGTAAAAGCTTACCAACAGAAATATTGTTTTTTTGCCCCAAACTTCTTTCTTTGCCCTTTCTTACTTGAAATATTGACTTTGAAACCTTTAAGAGAAAGTATCAGATTACAAGTAACTAGTTTAAGTGCTTCTTGATGATGGGGATTGCAATGCTTTGGTTTTCTTTGGTTCCCTAGACCTTGAATAAATTAATAAAAAATGAGGAAGAAGGAAAACAAGTGAGTGAATACTGTAGGGAAAAAGAACTTTGTCCAGAGAACACTTGGTCAAAGAAACTTCTTGTAATAATTATCATAATCATCGTAACACATAGTGTTCATTACCTGCTGTTTTGTTCTGAACATGTTTACCTTGTTTGTTCATCTAAACTTGTTGTACAAAGGATCAACTACTTTAAAAAAAATAGAAACAAGAGCTTGAAAATTGTAAAGAAACAAACCATACTTAAGAGGTCCTTACTGGGTACAAGATTCCATAGGGGCCTTGGGAAAATTGCACCTAATTTTTCATGCTAATTTTTTGTGTATTTTCTGGGAGAAAGGTCCTATGTTACTCAAAGGACCACAGTGGCCTGTGACATCCCCTCTCCCCCTAAAGAGAGAGTTTACATGCTTCAATCTCAACATAGGTACTAATGTGTATGGAAGAAAATAGTGACTACATTAAATTGGGCAATATTTTTGACTATAAAAAATTTTGACTATAAATTTGGCAATAATATTGTAAAATAAGGGTTTCCCACCCTCTAACTCAATTTCCTCAAGGCTTTCTCTTTAAAATAAATGAACAAGCAAAAAGAATCTTGGAGACGCTAATCTCATCAAACCTCCCTACCTGTTCCACCAGACATTTCCGTAAAAGACAGGAAAGAATTAATTATAGAATCATGAGCGTGCAAGAGTGACCATTTGTTCATGATCCCAAGAGAATTTTTCAATTCCTTTATTATTCAGTAGTGCAGATCCTTTATATCCCCTGCCTGGAATCCTAACTCCCCACTCACCCACCTTGCCCTATTCTTGTCTCTGATTGTTCTTCTGTCTCCTTTATTGGCTTTCAGTTGACTTGCAGGTAGGCATCAGATTTTATCCCCTGACCACTGTTCTTCCCTTTTCTTTTTTTTTTTTTTTTTTTTTTTGAGACTATATCTTGCTATTTTTGCCCGTGGAACCACAGGCTCTCATTGCCCAGACTCAAGCAATCCCCAGCCTCAGCTTCCCAGGTAGCTGGGATTACAGGCATGCGCCACCTCACCCAGCTATTTTTTTTGAACGCTTCATAGGCTGAAGCTTACAGGCATGAGCCACCATGCCCGGCCTGTTCTTCCCTTTTCTTGCCTTTTGCAACATTCTCTCCACTCTCATTACTTCAGCAGGCCTCTCCAGGCAAGCAACCTCTGAGTCTCTGAAGGTCATTCATGACCTTTCTCTTAGAGGTGATTCTATATCTTCGTGTGCACACTGGGCATGACCAACAGCTGTCCTGGTCCTCAGAGTCAATCTCAAATTCAACATACCTGAAATCTCCCTCAGCATCTCCCCCATCAGACCCATTCTCTTCATTGTCTTCTAGTTCCAACTCTGATGTCACTTTTACTGAGACAGTTGTGTTTAAAATAAACTACTTGCTATAACATTTTGCTCTCACATTTCCATATCCAAGGTCTCTCACAGTATTAGTCTTATCTTCCTTTTCTTTTTTATTCCTCTTGCACTCACCCTAATCCAGAAATTCCACATAACTTCCCTCACCCAAGTACCTCTCATCCCTTGGGTTAGTAGGTTTACTCTTTGCTGCTATGCATCTTTTGAGACCTACTCAAGATCATCCCTTTAAATAAAGATTTTCCTTAGGATTCTACAGTGTCATGGTTCTCCAGCAAGGAAGCAAACCACTTATTTGACAGCATAAAAACTCAGCAGAGTCTAGAAAAGAATGGAAGATCCTTGTATGTCAGATGGGGCAACTGAACTGAACAAATGTTCGATGACCTGCCCAAGGTCCCATCACTGAACTGTGACCAAGAAGTTCTGGATCCAAGGACTTTGCCCTCTTAGTCCAGGCGACAGTCTCTAACATCAGCCTTCAGCTCCTTGGAAGCTTGTCTTCTGCTTCCTTGTAGCACATTTTCTGTGCATCATCAGTGCTCAACAACCGAAAATAAGATGGAAGGGGAGAAATCAGGAAAAGAAAAGAGGACAAAGAAAGGACCGCTAACCTGGCAAAGCTAAGAATGCCACACAGATCCTGGTAGGTAGGACCCACTGCCCAGACCAGCATCAAGACCAGGAAGAAAAGCCAGCATCTGGGTCACACCTGGATGCACCAGGAACACTATGTCGCAGCTTCCAACCAGCCACCCTCCTGGACCCATAGAGGACTTTCCCAGACCTCAGGCTCGGCTGGCTGTGTGGTTGGTGACTCGAAACTGCTCCTGCCATCCGAGGTATCGTTTGCAAAGGCTTTCTTGGAAGAGAAAAAATGTTTGGGACAGCTGGAAGGGGAGCCCCAGTGCCCGAGCCACAAGGAGGCTTGTTGTGTGCTGTGCGAGAACACAGGCTTCTTATTTCCCTCTCTCTTCCCCTCAGCAGTGTTTATTTAAAGCTCCCACCACCACCATGCGTGCCCGGGACTGCAGGCAGGGCTCTTGGAACCACAGGGTGGGCAGGCCGGGCACTTAGTGCAGGGACCGCAGTCATCATGAGCTCAGGCCTGGGGCCCCCAGGGAGTTGGGCCAGGACAGTGGGAGGCATTGGGAAAGACTTGTTACTGTGTCTTTGGCAATCCTGTAATTATTGTGTTTGCTGTTACGATTTCAGTCTCTAGTGCCACTTCTCCTGGTGAATCTGTTCCCCAGTTGTGTCTTCAACGGAGGCCTTTTTTGGAAAATATATTAGTTAGCCAGGCTGTTGGGTGGACGCCTTAAAGAAACTTGGGAGTTTTGAAGGGCTTGTCTCCCTGTGGTTGCCCAGGAAGGGGCTGAGGAGAAGAGAGGAGGCTGTCAGGAAGACTTGCATTCAGTAACAAGAACAGGAGTTCAGGTGGACCATCTCCCCATTCCCCTGCCCTTTTGCTCGCTAGCGCCACCCAGTGGACTTACTAATGCAGCCCTGCGACAAGAAATGGCGTTCAAATGCACTGGCGCGTGCCTTTAATCCCAGCCTACGAAATGAGGCCGATACTAGGAATCGCTTGAGTCCGCGGGTTCGAGATCCACCAGGGGCAACATAGCGAGACGTAGTCTCAAAAATAGCTGGGCATGGTGGAGTGTGCCTGGAATCTCAGCTACCTGGGAAGCTGAGGGTGGAGATTGATCACTTGAGTCCATGGTACCCTGGGCAACATGAGTCTGCAGTTCCCCTGGCAATATAGCAAGACCTAGTCTCAAACACACACACACACACACACACACACACACACAAATGCTCCCAGTGTCCTTTTATGCCCCCTGCAAAACAACCCAAGCATTCACCTCACACATCTTAGGGCAAAGGGAAGATCAACCAAGATGCCTGGATTTCCAGCAGAAACCAGGTTACTTTTCCTCTGTGAGAAACGTCTGCACATACACAAATCACAAAGCAGGCTGATCTCGCCTGGCTTCCTCCTCGAACTCCTGTTTGCCAGTGGCAAATGTTAGTGAGGTTGGGTTATACTTTTATCATTTTTTTCTTTCCTGTTCCCTGAAGAGAATCTCCAAAGGCAAGATTGAGGCTTTTTAGAGTTAGGAAAAGTGTCTTAATAATGACTATCGTGTGCTTTCCAGACGAAGGAAAGAAAAAGAAACTTCCATTTAGATCTACAAAGACAATGGGTTTCCAGGGTGGTGAGGAGATATTTAATGACAGCCATGCTGTGCCTCAGCTTTTCCTTGTCAATTTAAAGCAAAATCCTATTGTTCAGTTTTTGCTCATTTGGTAATTTAAGACTTACCAGTTGCTGGTTATTTATGAAAGAGGAGGACTCTCAAGATAATTACAAGATATTTGTAAACTTAGCATCCGTTTTACCTTTCCTATTAAGAGCAGGAATGCAATGGATATACACTTATGAGCAATTTTTTTTAAGCTGAGTTCTCTCCTTACAGACCTAGAATCAATGTTACTGGGTCAAAGTGCAGACTCATCTGACAGCTCCTCACGTGTAGTCTCGTCACATTGCTTGCTGTAAGAGGTGTGCCAATGATGACCCCACCAGCAGAGTGTGAGCTTGTTCATGTTTCTAGAAGATGAACAGCACTGGTCGCCTGTTGGTATTCAATGGTATCTCAGTTGTGTTTTGCAGTGTATTCCAGCCTCCTCTAACAACATATGGAAACAGATGTTCCACCCTAATTGCCCTTCTTGCTTACAGCTGCCATTGCTTGTGTACATCATTGTTCTTCTGACATGAATTTTTTTGGGAAAATTAAATAGGTGCATCTATATTGAAAGAATAAATCCACAGACAGGAGTTTAAAAACAATCGACTTTAGAAATAGTCTACGTTCCCATTCCTTTATTCTGCTGAAGTTTTCCCATGACAGTGGAATATGGGAGAAGATATGTGCCAACTGCAGATATGACCTCTCTCAACCTTCCTCACAGCCTACCTTCTCTCTTTCCTTCCCCCAGCCAAATGCAGAGGATCCAGAGTGGACCCTAAGACCCCAGGAAAATGTAAAGCCACTGAATGGAATCTTCTAATAGCCTTGGAAAAGCCAACATACCAATATTCTGTTGGATCATGATACGTGGGTAATGAACTTTTTATTGTGCCAACCCACTGACATTTGGGGATGTGTTTGTTACAGCAGGTGATTTATTCTAATGGAGTAGTGAGACTTCCTACCTTCCAAGTTGAAGACTCAAGTTTAATTAGAGACAATAGTAGTCAGGATTCTCCTGAGAAACAAAACCAATTAGAGAGAAATAAAGAGAGATTTAAGGAGCTGGCTTACATGATCAGGGAACTGGCAAGTTCAAAATCTGCAGAGCAGGCCAGCAAGTTGGAAATAAAGGCCAGAGTAGATGTACTCTTGAGTCTATAATCTGCGAAGTAAACCAGCAGGTAGAAATTCAGGCAGTTCCTATGTAGTGGTGTTGAGTCAAAATTTCTCTTTCTCAAGGAAATATCAATCTTGCTCCAAAGCCTTCAATTTATTGGATGCAGCCCATCCAATACTGAGAGGCTAATGTGCTTAACTCAATCTACCAGCTATGTTAATTCATCCTAAAAATTACCTTCAAGGCAGCTTCTAGCTTGGCGTTTGACTAAATCCCTACGTCAAACTGGGATACAAATGTAACCACCCTAGAGAACAAAGTAATGACATTTAAATAAATAAAAGAAACCATTAGAGATACTGTGGTATAATTACAACTATATGGAGTTTGGATAGTGGCAGACCTGATTGGGTTCCTGGTTTCTACAACAGCCATGTCTCCAGAAGATAAACATAAATATTCTTATCTCTAAAATAGGATAATCTAATACATCATGACAGCGTGTGCTAAAAATGAAAGGAAGTCAGTCCCCCACCCCGCAACTCCTCCACTGTCCGTGGCCGGGAGTTGAGTCCCCAGCAGCCAACGCCAGATGCCAGAACCATAAGGCTCAAAAGCAGCATCATATGACAGTCACGTGAACAGATGGAATAGTCAGTGTGAATGAGGAGACACGGAACCCAGTGAACACCCTGGTCTGGAGGAAAGGGGCCAATCTCTTTCACCATGGGGAGATGCAAAATCAAGGAGCCCAGTGAACCACTCTGTATACTTGCCCTACAAGAGGCTCCTGACAGGCTCAGCCTGGCTACCTGCCTCATAATCACTCCTGGAGATCTGAGCAGCCTGGTCAGCTATGATCCAGGAGCGCAGGTCCTCACCCAAGAGAAGGACATTGCTCCAGAAAAGAAAAAAGATGAGACTCATGGCCCAAGAGTCATTGATCTATGACTTGCAGTCAGCGAGGAACTGGAGTGACCAGAGGGAGAAAAAGGTAAGGGGGAGGTGATACAGGGACTCATTCGTGATGGGAGCGCCATACCTATGGGGAACAATAGCTACACAAAGATGACCAATGTTGTAAGAAAATTTTAAAAAACTAATTAGAAATTAAAAATAAAAGGAACCGGGCACGGTGGGGCGTGCTTTTAAGTGCAGCCTAGAGTGCAGCTGAGACTAGGAATCGCTTGAGTCTGTGGGTTTGACACCCACCCGGGGCAACATAGCGAGACCTAGTCTCAAAAAATAGCTGGACGTAGTGGCACATGCCTGTAATCCCAGCTACCTGGGAAGCTGAGACTGGGGATTGCTTGAGTCCATGATACCCTGGGCAACGTGGTGAGCCTGTGGTTCCCTGGGCAAAATAGCAAGATGTAGCCTCAAAAATAATAATAATAATAATAATAATAATAATAATAATAATAATAATAAAAGGAGCCCACAGCACTGTCTTCCCTTCCACAAGGCAGGGGGCCCTATTTCAGCAGCTGCCTGAGAAGAAAGCTCCTCTCCTAATCCTCCACAGCTCGTTCCTCAGAGGTGAGTCACTGGATTTTCCAACCACTAAGTGCATTTCATCCACAAGCTACTTCGTTTTAACAAGCAGGAATCACAACAATTTAAGCACAAAAAATCTATTTACAGGTAGGCAAATTACAGAGGTGGTAAAACTAATAAGATCTTTAACTTGACTTACTGACTTGATTCTAAACTGGCTTACCAAAAATCTATGTCATTCATTTGCCGAGTCCACCCTGTCTTACCCACGGTCCACCTGAATTAGACTCCTAGGACAACCAGAGCATAAGACCATAGACTGGGTGAATCCAACAGGAGAAATTTACTTCCCACAGTGCTGGGGACTGGAAATCTGAGACCAAGGTGCCCACAGGGTTGGCTTCTTCTGAGCTTCCTCCCCCAGGCTTCCAGCCAACCATCTCCTCTCAGGGGTAGAGCGTCTACGCTCTAGCATGTCTCTGCCTTGACCTCTGCTGATAAGAACAGTGTTTCTGGTCTCCTTGTTTTAATTGAATTGCTTGCCGATGGAACCTGTCTGCAAATATGGTAACATTTTGAGGAAATGAGGATCAAGACTTTAACATATAAATTTGAGGGGACCCAGTTTAGCCTCTAACACTCTGACTTACCCACAACCTCCACCCCAACCACCCTAACAGGATGACACACACGAACAGTGAGAATTTGTTCTTTCTTCCTGGTGTTTAAAGGAATCTGACACTACCTGACTGTTATGCACTAGAAGAAATGATGAAAGATGGGAAGGAATACACAGATATATACACGCATGCACAGACAGACAGACACACACATATACACGCTTTGTGATTAGTACTCCATATCCTAGAGCCAAAGTGCAAACTTGACAATGGAGCTGGGCCATGTAGTAATGCAGGTCTTGCTAATTACCTTCAAATGACAGAAAACGGACAGCAAAATAACCAGACCGGTCAGGATATTCCTCTTAACTCACTTATCTAGGGACAACCACCATACTATATTTGATTAGCAATCACCAATACCTAAATTAAATGATCCAGAGAGCATGAACTCTATCAATAGTGAACATGCGTTTGAGATGAAAGAACCATAAGCATTCAATTATCACAAAAAGTAAAGGGAAAAGCATCCACAGACTATGCTAACAAAGAGGCAGACACTACTCTGCATTTTGAACAGGTTTCCAAATCAAAAAGGGCAGTAAATCATGTTACTTATCATTTAAAAATAACTAGGTTTTAAGAAATGAAATTAGACAAGTGATGAATGCGTCAGCTTCAGCCAGAGTTCCTTTGATTGTTGGAAGAAAATAAAAGCCAGCCAAGAAATAAACATTTCAAATTCAGGTGCTTTGCAATCTGTGCTCCAAATGTTTCCCCTGAGTTAGTGAAGAGGTGTCTTACTCTGCATACACAGCAGCCAGATTGCTGGCTCGAGTCAATTATCTCCCAAATAAAAACCCTGGCACAAAAGAGGCGATGCCACAGTCGCCGTGGTCAAGAGTCCACTTGAGCCAAATGGTCTCGATAAGCAGTGGGCAGCAGTGGGGAGGTGGGCACTTCACTAAAGGGGAGGATGTGTCAGGTACTATTGAGGGATCTTCGGGGATTGATATGTTTTGCTTTATTTTCTATTTTTGTCTTGCTACTTATGTCAGAAATCCAAAGATGGGGCAGAATCTTCCACACTGAAAATGAAAGCTATCTATGCTAGAGTGAGAAAAGAAATCAGAGGTTGTGGGACGCTGTGTGCAAGAGAGACAGTGAGAAATGCATGGTCAGACGTTGCACACACACCCCAGCAGACCCTCCCACAAGGTGAGACCCTAGCTCTCTCCCAAACTGGCTGTGCGGCCTTCATACTTAGCTATCCATGCATTGGTGTTTCCATCTGCAAAATGGCAGCAATGTCTGCAATCACTTCCTCACTGGGTTGTTAGAGCGAGATCGAGGGAGTATGTAAGCAGAAAGGGTGACTCTCCAGAATTACAAAGCAAGTGTTATGGGGATGTGAACTCCTCTTAGCATGGGTATCTTTTATTTTGTACAACAAACTGAGGATCTTTTCATAATGTGGTTAATAATTTAATAATCTGATATTATTTATTATTATTTAATATAATTTTAGTAATTCCCAGACCAGGGTGAAACAAATGAGGCAGAACAACAGAATTTACCTCAGGTACAAAATTTAAGGGAAGCCAAAACATTTAGTAATCAAGACAAAAAATATTTTAAATATGCAAAACAATATTTCAAATATTGAGGTAATGAAAAAAAAAAAAACAGCAGCATTTTAAATAAAGACCACAATGGATGTTTTTTCTTTTGCCTCAGGCTTTAGAATGACTCAGTATGAGGTATATGATTCATTTATATTATAGCAAAACATTTGGAAGTTTACACCCCAAACTTTTATGCCCACAGTGAGAAATTACATAGGACTTCATCTTCTGTTTGACATTTCTGCATATTTTTAAATTTATAACCAAGAGAATATATATAATATACATATAATAAATGAGGAGTTTCACAGTTTTTATAATGAAACCCTGAAAAACACAGCATGATACAAAAGTGTATCAAAGTATGCAAATAAAGAAGAATGAGGTCATGCTGGCCTGAGAGAACCCACTGGTAAACTATCTCCCTGCATTGCAGACTTGGCTACTTCAGTCTTTCAATCTATGAAAAGTAAAAGAATGAAGAAGGTGGGAATGTAGGTAGCATTCATTTCACCCTCTGAGTCTCATTTTCCTCCTTTGTAAAAGGATGAGACAGACTAACAGAAATCCCACCAGTAGCTTAACTGGAGGTTCTAACCAGTGCTTCCTTTCAGATGAGTAAGGATTCTTCCAGCGTTCGGTTTCCAGAGAAAACCCAGGCTTTGGACCAGCTGCCTGTTCCACCTCACCAAGCCCAGCGTCTGGTAGCTGGAGGGCCCAGCAGAGCCCTTTGCAGTGAACTGTTGGCAGATGTGGAGCTGAACACATGCTTTCAAATCCAAAGACCTGCTAAAGGACCCTGGTTCCCACACACCAGCTGCTAGACTTCAAAATAGTCCTTTAACCTCTCTCAGCCTTTTTCTTATTTTGCAGTCAAAAAAGTCTTTATAAAGAAATTTTATTAATTTTCCATTCATTTAGGTTACAATGTGACTTCAGGAGTAAAGCTCTCACCTCAAGATGTGTATATGTTTCACTCACCTACCACAGAAGTGTTGGTGCCATTACACTGACCCCCTCTACCTATGAAATCTATCCCCTTCCTCTCTGATAACTAACATATTTTCCCTGGAGTTGCTGTGTTTTGCCAGTTTGCTTGCTTTGGTTATTTATATTCTGCATGTTGAAACCATATTGTTGTTTCATTTTGCCTAATCATCTCAAAGTTTATCGGTGTCATCACAAAAGTCAAGATTTTGCCTTTTTTTAATAACTAAGTAGTGTTCCATTAAGTGTATCTATTACACCTTCTTTAGCCAGTGGTTCATCAATGGGCAGGAGATTGATTCCATGTCTTGGCTATTAAAATAGTACTGCTATGAATATGTGTTTGCACTTCCTTTCAAATTAGCTGAACTTCTCTGATTGAGTTTCCTTGAGTGTAAATGGGAATTAATATTTCTTCCTAGGGCAGTAGGAAAGCCAAGTATGATAATATATGTAAAACATTTGGTACACAGCTAGCCCCAATACATGTAATTTTCTCTCCTTTCCTCATGGGTCAAAATTGCTAAAAATATTTCAATTCAAAGAACTCTGGTATTAGAAAAAAGTAGAAACATGTTAATTCCCAGCAGCAGGTGATGGAAGAACGAATGAGCTTTCATTTAGGAGGAAGATGTGTGGCTTCTCCTTTGCAACAGATTTACCTTCTAATCATATTTCCCTTGAACAAATGCTAATACTCTTTGACATTTAATGAGTACACTGATGACCTGAGGTGACACATGTAGCTGCTAGTAACAGAGGATGAGCCATGATTAGTAATTTGCTCTATTTTATCCCTAAAACAGGTCGATAGCAAGAAGATACTCAGGAGTTGACAGTAATATCTTTTTTTCTCTTTGGACTATTTTTAGGGAGAAGGAGACACAACATCTTCCTAATACAGGCTAACCTTGAAGAAAACATTATAAGTCAAAACAATAGCAGAAATATGGGGATAGCATCATGAGTTATGAAACTTTGTACAAGTTACAACACATTTCAAAGATTGAAAGTTAACCATAAACCAAGAAATCTCTCACCACGCATCCTGCCCATTACCACTCAATTTTCTTGTGGTTCATTTTCAGAGTATTTTTATCTAACAATATTGGTAAATTTTTTCAAAAGTTTTGGATAAATTAAAGGCAAAAAAATAAAATGGTCCATAACCTCACCATCGGAGCCATGCTGACTGAAATCAAAATAGTAAAATAAGAGGCAATGTTTTCCCATGATTAGAATATTAAAAACAGAAAGATGAAAGGTAAAGTAGGAGTTTATCCTAAACTTCACTCCAGCCTCATCCAGATATTTTTACTCCCAAAGCAGATCTGTTCTCAAGTTTTTTAGGGACATTTATACATTTTTCAATGCATATACCAGCCTTAATGTGTTTTTCTAAATTACACATACAAGATTATACAATTTATTAAATTATCCATATTTCTTTACTACCTCTTATGGGGTTGCAACACCAAAAATTACTTTTTGAAGCTGTAATTTCTAAGGTCTCAAAACATGACAATATTTGGAGATAATGAGGGACTTACAATGGAGCCTAGTCTAGTCTGATTGGCATCCATAAGAAGAGAAAATGTAAACATACAGAAAGACACAAAAGCACTGATGCAGGGGCCCCGTGAAAAGGCAGCGAATGGGTTCCCTTTGCAAGCTGAGGAGAGAGGATGTAAGAGGAACCAGTGCTGACAGCAACTTGATCTTGGATCTCCAGTCTCTAGAACAGTAAGAAAATTCTTTTTTGTTCAGTCACCCAGTCTGCGGTATCTTTTATGACAACCCCAACAAACTAATACAACTTTGGTATATATGTGCACATTTTATCCAATAAAATGAACACAATTTCTTAAACTCTGTCCTATTGGTTGACATTTAGATTGGTTCTAGGTTTGGGACAAATTCAAGCAAAGTTGCAGTAACCTCATACTGGATATCTTGGTATAATGTTTCATCTACAAGGCAACTTTCCAGAAGTAGAGTTGCCAATTCAAGGTATAAATACACACATACTTCATGTGGCTAGATATGGTCAAACTGCCCTTCAATGTTTGAAAAAAAAAAGTATGAAAAAGTCATGTATGCCTGAAATCAGGGGAGGGATGAACATGAGAGATCAGGATGGTGATCTGCAGGTAATACGGTGGTAGGAGAACTTTGGGTTGTATACAATGTTATAAAATATGTGTGTGCAACCAATGGGAAAATAAACAAATAAATAAATAATGTTATGTATGCTATTGTCACATACTTACTGCTTATTTGGAGTACTCTTTCTAGGAATTCCCAGTGTTGCAGACTGAATGTTTCTGTACTTTCTCTGCAAATTAGATTTTGAAAGCTAACTTTCTGTATGGCTGAATCAGAAATAAGCTCTTTAAGGAAATAGCAAAGATTAAATAAGATCATAAAGATGAAGCCCTGATCTCATAGGATTAATGTCCTTAGTGAAAGAGATACAGGAGGCACACTTGCTCGCTCTCTCCCTCCTTCCTTCCCTCCCTCTCTCTCTTCCTCCCTCCCTCCTCCCTCCCTTCTTCCCTCCCTCCCTCCCCATACTTGTACACAAAGAAGATCATAGGACACGTATCAAGATGGCCAAGAGAAGAGCCTCAGAATTAAACCTATCTTACCATATCTTGAGCTGGACTTCCCAGCCTCCTGAACTACAAGGAACAGATGTCCATTGTTTTAGCCATCAATAGTCATGGGAAACAGACTAATATGCTCAGTGTATATGTTTTACCTATATCTCTATCAGGTTAGTCTTTTCTTATCGATTTGTATGAATTTTCTCATCCATGCTACCGTAACATGATTTATAAAGGCTTATGTGCTGATTATTATTGAGAAACAAGGATGTGTGGTATTGGTTTCCACTCAGGTCTTCCAATGAGGCGCTAGCTGAGACATAGGAAGAAGGCCCACTGAAGGCAGAGAATATGAGTTGGGTGACACAGGAGGTAAAACTAGGAGACTAACCAACCTAGATGTAAGGAGATGTGTAACTTCTGGTCCTCCACATCAGCACAATTATGACATTTCACAATATCCTCCAAAGAATCAGAACAAGTATCAGGGCACCTACCCTTGACTTTGAATGCCTTTAATACATTTCCCTCTAGTAAAGAAATATATGGAGGGTATCAGTTACTTCCTACCCTTGTTCATTTCCACATCAAAGTCTTGGTACTGAAATGCACTTTTTCAAATTTAAATCCAAAATTGTAATTTAATGCAGAGCAATTATAAGTAACAGATGCTGGAAGGTTTGCACTTTTTGCTTCCCCAAGAAATATACACATTAGATCCAAATTTTTGGATAAGATATCCAAATGCAGTTAAGAGCTAGAAATGAAAGTGTGCTAAATTTAAGCCCAACCATATAAACTGCAGAACTGGAAAGTATAGAAAAATTGGGAAACCAGACACATAAACACTACACTAGATTTGACAGACAACCTCACTTGATTGGCACATTGAACTCCTAAGGTAAAGCAATAGGGGGGTCAACGTAGAAGCAGAAACCTCAGAGTTGAAATGGTACGGGTTGGAATGCCACATTTACCACTTAACTAGCAATATGACCTTGACAGAGCAATTCACCCTCTAGGATTCAGTTTCCGCAGTATAAAATAAAAACTACCTTATTGAGTTGTAAAGAATCTATATGTTAATAGCTGAAAAGTGCTGAGTCTCATGCCTGACACGAGCTCATGCAGATGACTCATATCCATAAAATTTTGCCTTAGATTCCTTTTATTTCTAATTTCTTATAATCCTTTAATCTAGTTCCATATTCATCAATTGACTGTTAAATAATGACTGAGGTCTATGTTCCCAATACCATCCATACAAGGAATGAAAGAGAAAAATGACATCATCAAGAGAAGCCCAGTCTCAGTGAAGAGGTTCAAAGAGTACAGGGGAAATGATTAGTTAAATATCACCAGACAAGGAAGATCAAGTGTACCAAGCAAGTAAGACTACAAATATCACTAGAGCTTAAGCCTGGGGGTGTTTGGGTGGAGGGTAAAGAGCATGGTCTGCAAGGGTCAAGATGGAGGTCAACCACCTATGGGATGATACAACAGCCCAACTGGTAGCTGCTGTAGTGACTGTAAGACTTCTCTCAGGAGCCACCAACCAGGACACTCTTCAGAGAGTACCCAAAGCAGCAGATGGCTTGTGGGTTCAGTTCATTTCGATCGCCTTGAGTTTTCTTTCATCAGTGCCTGGGAAAAGGAAGTGGGAACATTGTTCTGTTCAGCATAGCTTTTTAAAAAAAAATTTAATAGATCCCATACATACTTTTAGCACAGTTTTCACTATTACATCGAACAAAGCGATGCTCTCCTTGCTTTTTATAATGTTGTTTCGCTTAAAGTTGCTGTTTACACAAACCTATTGATGATGTTCAGTGGGATTCGCTGGGCTTGATCATCAAGCCCTGAGCTGGGCATTACTTGGGGTGCTGTCCTCTGTTCTCATGCATTAGTCTCAGGGCCAATGCAGTCCTGCAGGGCAGTGAGGGTTCTCTTTGGCTCTTCCCCCACCCCCCCTGCCCCCCATAACCAGGAGTCCTGGACTCTCAGAAATAGTGACAGCCACAACTAAACAATTAAATAAATCCACGAGTGGCTGGAGTTAGCATGTTGATGCATGTTTTATGTCAAAGAGTGGTAGAAATGGGATGGGGGGGGCGGGGGATGAAGTACTTCACAAGAGAACTTGAACGCTACTTACCCATAGTTTATTACAACAATATTTTCCTCACTTTCTATAGTCTCAGTTTTCTCTCTGGCTCCAGTTCTGGCAATAACGTAAGGAACAAAAGACCATTCAGTGTGAAAACAAGGATTCTTGTTTTCACAGGAAGTGGGAGAGTGGGTGTGAGTGTTTTGCTTATCAATGCAGCACAGCAAACCCCCTCCAAGCCCCCCCCCCAAAAAAAAAGCTTAGTGGTTTGAATCAGGAGTGTCTTCCCTCTCACTAGTCTGTGGGTGAACTGGTTTTGTGGGGGCAAGTCTGCCTCAGGGGCTGGGTGTAGCCAGGGAGGACCTGAGGCTAGATGACTTTGTGCAAGTATCTGTACCTCCCCTTCTCCTGTGCCCTTAGTCTATTCCTAGCCTTTCACTCTGTGGTGTCTTATCGTCCAGGGTCTCCCCACCTGACCTGGGTTTCTCATAACTTGGTGATCACAGAGAATCCCATCCTTTCACAACAGCCTCGGAGAGGCTGATAGCTGAGGCTACAGCCATGTCAGAGCTAGTGTCACTTCCATCAGAGCCTAGGCTAGTGGGACTGAGGAAAGAGAGCAACAAACTCTGTCTAGTGTGAGGGCAAGTTCACTTTGTGCAGCACGTGCAGGATGAAGACAGGGTTGCAACCCACTTTGGAAAATACAATCTGCTGGCGTTGGTTGTTGTCACTAATACTATTATTGCTGTTCGTAAGACTCCCTGCCCGGCCAAGTTAAGGCAAGAAAGGGCAGAAAAGACCTCAGACCCAGCATCTCACCGCCAGGGTGTTTCACCACAAAGGGCAGTGAGATGTAGATGTCTCCCTCATGCCCTAGGAAAGAGACACCCCCATGAGCCTTTGGCACCCTGAGTCAGGACCCTTCAGGGTCCTGATTTAAACCCTCCGCTGTTTAAATCAGACTAAGGTGACATCTCCAGATGCTGCACAGCATGGGAGGGCAGTGCAAGTTGATAACTAAGCATGAGAAGCATGAAAGAGTGGTGCTCGCCTTTAAGGGGATGGCTTACAAAGTAGGCAGGGGAGAGAGAGATCAGCAAGTGCATCAGAAGAGAGGATCTCAAAGCCAGTGGGACAGCTGAAATCTGCACCCTATCGCATCTCCTGAAGGTGACGGGGAGGAGGATGATAGAGCATTTGCAACGGACCAGAATGCACTTTGATTGTGGCCTGGAAACCAGAGTTAGCGGTACCTGGCTAACCTGGGAAAATAAAATCAGAAAGGACCATGTTATTTATAACCTTAGTGAGGTGACACCAAAAAAAAATTGTCTAAAGTAGTAACAAAGAACATAATTTCTCAGACATGTAGTTACTTTTTTCAGAAACATAATTCGCCAGGGTGATTTTAAAACATGGCCTTTGCAGCTGTGAATTACCATTTGCGAGTGTTTGACTTATCTGTTGACTTATTAAATCGGATCTTTCCCCCCTTCCCAAGCTACAGCTATCAGTTTATGATTAAACTTTGGCAGGGTGTTAGCTCTGTCTTCATGGTGGCTCAGAAAACTAACCAGCTGCAAGAGGAAATTTTTAGAAGTTGCATGCCTTTAAAATTCCTTTTCATATAAACAGAAAAAAATAATGCTATATATATATATATATAAATTTTCCCCTTGCTCTAGTTATCAAACACTTGAGTGACTGTTCACTTAAAGTGCCTCAGCAGCCTATGCTCAAGCTCTCCCAGAGCCAATATTGTCTCCAGCTCCCCACTAAGAATAACTTAAGCAGAAAAATGTGCTTTCTATACAATCTACGAAGTATCGGTTTGCATCAGGTGAAGCAAAACCAGAATCCCCAAAGCCTCATGGATTTGGAAATCTACCAAATCACTTCACTCTACCCACCCAGGACTTCTAGGTATGTAAAAATGTAAATATTTCATTTTATAGTTTATATGGGGTGTTTTATAGAGCAAAGAAATCAGAACACCCTTCACATGACACTGTAAACCCACCACACTCTAATATCACTCGGCAGGACTCCTCTCTGTTCCCTTTTAGGTTTCAGGGCAGCTCTCCACGCATGAAAGCTTTCAACATTCCTCACAGAAGATCCTGGAGAAAACTGGGTCATCCGAGGGAGGGTGTGGAAGTGAAAAGCAAGTCGGAGAGGTCTCCCCCTCCTAAACTTGTAAATTTCACCTTAACAAGTTCCCTAGAATTGAGTGCAGGCACCTCACAGGGAAAGCACAGTGCTGAGATCTTACAAATAAGTAGGTGTGTTGGGTGACACTTCGTACCACGTGTCAGGCAGTTTCCTCACAGGTGTCGTATCTCACACCACCTATGACGTGGGCACAAGAGCAAGAGTATCAACAACAAATGGAAATCTTCACTCAGTGCTTTCCATGTGCCAGGTGCTGGTCTAAGTACTTCCTGTGTGTGGAGTCATGTAATCCTTCCAACCAGCCAACACAGCAGTGTTTGATCAGGTCATGGAAGCCCAGAGAGGTGAGTCACTTGCTCAGATTCTCAGAGGTGGTAAGTGAAGTCTGACTCTGAAGTCAGTGCTCTTAACTACCCATTTCACAGATGAGCAAAGTGAGGCACAGACAGATGATAGGACCCGTGTTCTCTAACTCAGTCGAGATCCAGTGGGATTTCACCCAGTGTGCCTGGCTCCAGAGTGTTGGTGTGGCTGGTAGCTTGATAGGCAGTGCAGCCCAGTCTCCTCCTACCTCAGGAGTGACTAGACTTTAGGAGCCATTCTCTGGACTGTCAGCTTTGTCTCTTGCAGATACAAAACATTGGGCTGCCCCAATTATCCATATCTAAAATGACTTTACCAGACTTTTCCTCAGAGAGGAAGAGAAAATAAAGGCTTTGGGGAAGGTGGAAGGGAGCAGAAAGCAGCCTCAGACCTGCTGGCATCCCAGTCTGAGCCATAGCTGGGTCCTTCTCTGGGATTCTAACAAGTCTAAACAGATTTAATGAGCTGATGTGGGGCTAGGCTGCCAGCAGTATATTTGCATATGGGAAGAGAAGCTTCCTGGGAAAGTTCTTACCCTAAGTGGGAAGAGGGTCAGTAGATAAGCTTTGGCCCCATGAAAAACTTGTTTACTGGGACACAGGTACAGTTTTGAGTGTAGCGGGCAGGAAGTTCTATAGCCATGTGATTACATTTTGTATTTTAGAGCACAGTGTTGTTGTTTTCTTTGGGGGGGGGGAGGTGTAATTAAATCTTTTCCATTAAGGTGGTGCTCTGGTGAGAGGAGATAAGATAAAGAGAGACAAGCTCCCCAACTTGGCAGTTTTTAAAAAGTATTTGTTTGTTTGTTTGTTTGTTTGTTTGTTTGTTTGTTTTTAAGAGAGTAGGTCTCACTATGTTGCCCAGATAGTCCCAAACCTGATGACTCAAGTGATTTCTAGCCTCAGCCTCCCAAGGCTAGGATTACAAGCAAGTGCCACCATGGTCTGGTTTTAACAAGTGTTTGTTAAGCACATATTCTGTTCCTGGCATGGACAAAGAAAATAAGCTATTCACAAGCCAGCTATTTCTCTAAATACATCCCTTGATCCCAGCTCATTAGCCACATGAGCGTTCCACTCTCCTTGACCAAGATCCATACTTACTACTTCCATTCTATCTGCCCTCTACATGAATGGCTTTCATCTCAAGTTCAAATTTGAGACCTTACAAAGGTCTTCCCAGTCAACTCACCAAGCAAGTATGCAGTTTCCTCCCTCTCACATCACTTTCACAGCTTTGGACTTTAGAGATACTTCTTTGTTTCTGTGTTCTTTCTTCCTCTAGAGCAAAAGCTCCATTTCATCTCTAGTGCCAATTGAGTGCCTGGCACACAGTAGGAATACTAGAAATATTTGTCAAATAATACTAGAAATATGTGTCCCTTTTATAGAGGGTCACACAGTAATCCTGCTGGTACTCAGGATTCAAGTGCCAGCACGCTTGATGACACATTAGGGGCATATTCCACCTTATCACACAACCTCAAGGACCTCAGTTTAGTTGTGAAAGAGAAACAAAAACAATCAGTAGAATCATATGACTCAAGTTACAATGAAGGTCTGTCCAAAACTCTGTGAAAACAAGAAAGACTGATTAATTTGGCCAGGAAACAATGAAAAGCATCCAGAGAAATGACATCTGAATTGAGACTTGAAATATGAGGTGGTGGGGGCGTAGAGACATATCAAGAGGAGGTTCTTTGTCACAGAAGTGTAAAATGGCAGACTGGAGTTCTTAGTCCTTGGGCCTTCTATTAACGTCATTTATTCTGGGCAGCCACATAAAGATTCTTCACTGACTCATTCAGTAAGAATTGATTGGCGCTTTGTAAAACAGACATGAGGGGGTAAATAAGGATGTTTGGCCCATAGGGATCATGGACAATTTATTGAAAGGGCGGCCAGAGACCAGATCTTGAAGAGTCACAATGAGGGAAATGAAGGTGCCCCTGTTTGCAAGGGCCAACAGTCAGATGTGTGGTGCTATGTGAGACAAGCAGACACCAGTCTGTCTTGTCTGCTTGCAATCCACAGACACTTGAAAGAGGCCAGCAAAGATGATCTGTACTTGCCCAAAACAGAGGATCCTCCCAAACACCCACAAAACTATGCGCTAAATAAAAGGACTGAGTCTCTGTATTAAGACACTGAGTTTGGGAGTCCAAAAACAAAAACAAACAAATCAGTAGGCTAGAGTAGCACTGGATACTAACGGGGTGGCACACTCAATAAAACTTCACTCTCTTTGGTTCAAACCACCTCATATTTACTTCCATACAACTTTCCTTTATGGATCCTGAAGCAACCAGTTTTATGGAGGAATTTATAAGATAGGAAGAACCAAAATGAGTTCTCCAGTTTGGCACCAGCATCTGTAAAGGAGTATGGGAATGTGGAAGACAATGAGATTACCTCTGCTTGAAGGAAAGGGGTTTCTCCCCCTCTCTCTGCCTTGTGAGAACACAGTGAGATGGTAGTCATCTTCCAGCTGGGAAGAAGGCTTCCACTGGGAATTTAATTGATCACCTTGATAGTTTATAGACTGTGAGAAAAACACATCTCTGTTGTTTCACTCCTCCAATCTTTGGTGATTTATTATGGTAGCCCAAGCCTGAAATACCTTCCACAACCTGCTACCTGCACAACTGTATTGGGCTCTCTGTATTAGACTCTCTCTTCTCTGTATCTCCCTTTGGGAAGCAATTTCCTCACTTAACTTTAACTCTCTTTCCTTAACTACATCTCCGAGTAGACCAGTTCAGAATTTGTTGTTGCAAAGTAATTAAGTGTACATTAAAATAAATAATTTAGAGGTTCTATCGAAGGAAAGAAGAAGTGGGGGGGATGATGTTCAGTATTTATTGTTGGGGGTTCTGCATGAACACTTCGGTATGTTTTTAAAAGTCAGAAACTGAGTGCCAATGTCCACTCTTTCACTTCTCACTGACACAGCATATGACACTTCTGACTCCACCAAAAAGATGTCTATGACACTTCTGATTCCACCAAAAAGATGTCATCTCTACTTCACATGCTGGGATGATGACTGTGTAGTGATCTCCCTGTGGAGGGCATTGTCAACCTCACTTCTAATGTCCTTATATTCCAAGGTGACGAGTGCCAGAATTTCTGATCTATGGAATTAGCTTGAGGGCAAGGTTATGGCTGACACTTTTGTATCCCAAAGTGTCATCTTGACTAGGGATGGAGAGTAGAGATAAGATAAAGATAAAACAAAATTCCCTTCTTTGTTGATCTGTCCTCCACACTAGAGTAATCCTTTGTGTCTGTACTGAAGTAAGTTCACTGTCTAGATTAGTCAAAGATTCAGCCCTAAGGCAGCATACCCCAAATATTTCCAGCAGCTATGTTCCTGGTTTTCCTTTTGTCATGGAGCTGGGTTCAGGCCCATCCTCTTCTATCTGATGAGGTGAACAAGCTTCTACTTAGTCAAATGCCTCCCTACCTCCCCTTGCCGCCTATCTGGTTTCTTTCCTCTCACAGTAAGTTCCAGGAAGCAGCTCTTGTGTACAAAACTCACAGTCATAAAAGTTTCATTCTTTATTCAATTCAGCCAACAGTTAGAAATGCTTGAACAATGCAGACCAGATTATCCAATTATGACCGGATGTGAGAAGCAAAGCATAGAGATGATCAACAATACTATGGAATGAAATGGAACTAAGTGGTTGACTAAAATGATGCTTGCCAACCACCAGCATGTTGCCTGGCTACTTTTCAACATGTCTGTCTGAACTCTATGCTCTCTCACAGCTTTGCCTCTTGGGCTATACTGTCTCTTCATTGGTGAGCTCAGTCAGGCCTGGAAATTTGAATGACCCCAGTGTTGCCCAGACTCCTGAATTGTCTGCCTGTGCCTGACATGCCCTTTAAGTTAGAGTCCTCTATGCAAATGCTTGCCTGCCATCTTGGCTTGCATCTCCTGCAAGAGATCCTAAACTCAGCATTTCCAAAAGAAAGCTCAGCATTTCCTGCTCTGCTTTCAAAAGCTGCCCATCCTCCATTTCAGTAAAAGCCCTTTTTTTATCCAAAAACCTAGATATGATCCTCTATCACTCTCTTTCACATCTTCCCACCCTTTGTACACGCATATCCCATTTGTCACCTAGATCCATAGTCCTGTTAGCTAAAATAAGTCATGAGCTAGATAATTTATAATCAACTCTCCAGTTACTCTCCTAACCCGGATCACCTTTATCTCATCCCTGGACTACAATAAACTAGCTGAATGGGTCTCCTTGCTCCCATTCTTGCCTTCCTGTGATCCATTCTCCACAGAGCTGCCAGGGTAATATTTTAAAACAATCTATGATCATCTCACTCCCTTGTGTGAAAAACCCCAATGGTTTCCCACTGCAGTTAAATAAAATTTAAATTCCCTCTTCTGCCTTGGAATCACTTAAGGCCCTAAACTGACCAGTTACCAGCCTCTCTCTCAGTCACCCTCATGCCCTATCATTATCATTAGCCACATCAGTCTATTTCCTGCCCCTCTAATACTGTAGGCTCTTTCCAACTTGGGTTTTCTTGTGTTTGCTGTCCTCTCCCCCTGGAAGACTGATACTAATCTCCCCAGCTCCTCAAAAACCTGTCTGACTTTCTGCTTTGGATCTTGATTTAAATGTTACTTGTTCAGGGATCCCCTCCCTGATCATAAACAAAACAACATCCCAGGTCACATTCTATCACTACCTTCATTTCTTTTTCAGGACTTTATCACAATCTGTTAGGATGGCAATTATGTATTTATGTTAGGATGGCTATTTATGTAGCTTATTATCGCCCATGTGGACAGGTAGGTGCCCTCTTCATCCCTTTACCACCCTTCCCTCTGTATCTAAAACAGAGCCTGCCTGGGGTATAGTAGATGCTCAATAAATAATTTTTAAATAAGTGCCTGAATTAACCAACAAATATTCTCAATGATTATCAATTTATTGTTAAAATTAACTAAGTACAAAATAATGCAACTAACTTATGCCAATGGAGTGAAATTTGAGGGTCCACAAGACTCCAGTTTACATGTCTCTTGTCACCACATCAGGCAACATAAAAAGTTCTCAGCCACTAGATTTCATAAGAAGGAAACTTTATAATCAGGGACTAACCAGTAGGCATCCTCAATAGAATCTCTTCTCAGATCTAAGATGACAAAATGCGACAACTTGAGGGATTCAGACTGGCAGAGTTAGCAGTAGAATGTATTGGTTTCCCATTGCTGCTGTAACAAATCAAACATAGTGATTTAAAACAAAACAGAGGTATTACCTTGCAGATCTGTGGTCAGACATTTCTGTTTTAGAGACTAAAATCAAGATATCAACTGGGCTACACTCTTCTGGAAGTTCTGTCTTTTCCAACTTCTAGAAGCCACCGGCATACCTTGTCTTTATCCATTCCATCTGCAACAAAGCATATCACTCTGATCTTGTTTCTATTGTCCCATTCCTTCTCTCTGACCCTTTTGCTCCTCCCTACTAAGAATCTTTATGATGACCTTGGACCCACTGAGATAATCTAGGGCAATCTCTCCATCTCAAAATACATAATCCCACATACAGTGTTCCTTTTTTATAAAATAACAACTTCACCTCTTTTTATTTTAAAAAATTATTGATTGATGATTTCAAAGAGCTATAGTTTATATAAATTCTACTTGTTACTGTAAGACATTAAAAGTTAAAGCTTTTTAAAATATTTCACTGATTTCAAACTTACAATAATGAAACCATTACATGTAAAATAAATAACAAATGTTTTATGAAAAATAAGGATATTTTCCAAAGCAGGGAGGAAAATGTGAAAAGAGTGGCATTGTTTTACAAGTCTGCAGATCTTTTATTTATTTGTTTGTTTGTTTGTTTTTAGAGACTAGGTCTCATTATGTTGCCCGGAATTGTCCCGAACCCACAGACTCAAGTTCAACACACATATGTTCATCCTCCCCAGTGCCTTGCAGCCTGACTTAAAGCAGGAAGCAGAATGATATATGGAATCCAATGAAGAATTAGCCACTTCCCTCTCGTTGGAATTTGCATCAAATCTCACTTATTACAATTTTCTAGAGAATGTCAGTGAGCTTAGCCAGCAAGTCTGGTTGACTTGCATCAAACCAATTACAAAAGTAAAGTAATGTAATTGCTTTGACTCCACTGCTTACGATTACAATCCTACCTATGGGGTTCAATGACTGAACTACTCCCCATTAAAGAGCATCTTGATGTCTCAAACTGCATAGCTTAAAATTCACTCTGTTCAGTGACAAGAAATAGAAGATTCAGTCATGTCATTACCCACTTCCCAGTACACACATAGAGAGAATGTACCTATCTGCCTTCCTGTCTGCAAAAACACAAATTTATACACATAGTCTAAATTACATTATAGGAGTAAAAGTATTGGCAGAGGACTAGTGCCATGTCTGGTACTAAGGTGTGGCAACATATCTTATGGACCTTTAACTACAGGAGTGCAATTGATCAAGGGTTCTGACTCTGAACTCTATCGCTGCACCTGTGGAAAGGCCCATTGCTGCTCCCATATCAAAGACACTTGGGCTTACCTATTTCTGAAGACATAGGACTCCTTCCTAGGTTGGCCAACTATGGTTGGAAGACTTACCAATAGCCTTTCCAGGGCTTCCTTAGGCTGCACAGCAGTCCAAGATGCACTAGCCAACCTCCTTCCCTCTCCTTCACTTGGAGTCTGACTTGTAGCATCGTCTGCCAACTCTCCCAAGATTTTTCCAATTTTTCAGCTCCCTTGCAATTTTCTCTAACACAGCCATTTCTCCTAAGAAAACTCTTGCATGTTTAATCCTGTCTTGGCATCTGTTTCCTGGGGACTAAAGAGACTAACATCTAGGCAATGTGGAGTACCATCTTTGAGATGGTAGAAGAAATTCAGATTATCACTCCAGCACTGTCCTTTCCTGGATGTATCAGTCCACTGCTAAAAACAGAAAGTCCTCATCTGCCAACTGAATTAAATGCATTCTCTCAAGCTCCTACCCTTTCCTTTCTGATTCCAGGTTACAGATCTTCTAGGAATCTGTGTCTCTTGAATGGAGTTATCTCAAGTATGGAGTCATGTATCTATAACTGTCCTTTCTGAAAGAAAGCTACTAGGTAGCCAAGTCCTCAGCAGATAGTATAAGGGAATCATTGGACTCAGCTCTCTAATAGTCCCCTCTAATAGTCTCTAATAGTCTAATAGTTCTCTAATGGTCTCTAATAGGGACCATTAAGAACTGAGTAAATGAAACATATCTCATAGTTCAAGTTGCCATTTGAGGGCCTGCAGGCTGGCCTCTTACTTGAGACTGGAATGACATCGATGAGATGATCCCACCTCAAGAAGAAATGAAACCCTAAAACACTTCTGAGAGCCTACAATACCGTGTCAGACCTGTCTTCGCACACATGCAATGCACATTTTGCACAGAATCCTGACATCTGACATTGATGAGTCAAAAGCATTTATATTAACGACAACTGAGTATGGACAATTGTGAAGGAAACTTCAAATTAACAGTAGGTTAAGCATGTTTCCGTAGTGTAGTGGTTATCACGTTCGCCTCACAGTAGGTTAAGCACTCTAGATTTGTATTCCCTTACACACACCAAGAAAAGGAAGGAAGGAATCAAGGGATTCAGAAGTAGATCTTCCAGAGCTGAGAGAATGCTACCACAACATAATTAAAGATGTAGGTTTCATTTACCTTTCTAGCAAATGGCTGTAGAATGGCTGCTAGAGCTCCAGCCGTCACATCTGAGTTTCAGACTGAAGGGTAGAACACAGAAAAAGGAACCACTTTTTCTTTTTTAACACATTTTTTCTTCACCAACACTTATTCTTGCATTTATTTTATTGGTCAAAACGTAGTTGCAAGACTGCAAGAAAGGCTGGGAAATGTAATCTTCCTTGTGGAGATATGTTCAGTTGAAAATCAGGGCCTTTCTTATCTAAGTATAATAGGGAGACTACATATAAAGAAGAAGCTAGTAATTTCCACCACAGAGACTGATGACAACAACACACCTGGAGGAGTGCAGACTGATGACAACAACATACCTGGAGGAGTAGAAGGAAATCAGAGAATGAATCCACATTGGAGAAGACCAACCACTCATCATCTGTGGAGATCATCCTCACTAAGACCAAACATGAATAGATCTGATATTCTATAATATAAGAAACTAATCCACATCCCATATTATTTCATCTTGTTATGACTCTGACACAGTTTTAAAATGCTTTCTTTGGAAGTCCAGCTGTAAAATAGGGATAGGATGGTGGCACATTGGTGATGTTAGAAGGTAGCTCACAGTTCTCTGCACACTTCCACCACCTCCCTCTCCACCATCAGCAGGTGAGACTGGCCTTACTCACATTCCCTTCTTATGTTCTTCACCTGTAAGATGATGATGGTCACACCTCACAGGATGGGCTGTGGTGAGGATGTAAATGTTTGAAAAGCATGCACTGTTCATTTATTTCATGGGAAGCACTTAGTACAGTTTTATGTTATTTCTGGCCTCTACTGCTGGGTGGAGGTTCTCAGGGAGAAAGAATCTGTGCTCTTCTTTGTACCTCCACCTTTTATTGTCTATTGAATGATAATATTTCAAAAGTTATTTTAATATTGAAAAACTTAGTTGCATCCCACTTACCATTTTCTAAAGCTTTGTGCAGAAATAAACTATTTTTAACAAACTATAAACAGATTTGAAAGGAACTGCTAGAACAATTATTCATTTGTCCATTTATTCAACATTTACTTGAAGACCCAGTACTGCAGACACAAAAATGAAATTAATTTAAACATATTCAAAAATGTATTCAAGATGGTTAATCTAAGAGGAAGCACAGACAGAACAAACCATGATATATAATAAGAGCTACAAAAAGAAACGCAGTGTCGTAGAAGCCCAGATGAGAGGCGGATGGATTTCTGAGGCAGAACATTGCAAAAAGGTCTAATTTGAGCCAGTGTTTTGAGGGGTACCTAGAAGTTTACTTTTAGGGGAGGAAGGATTACAAATTAGCGTTAAGTATTAGACCTAGAGTTCATGAATAATCAAGAGGGAAAATTTAGTTAGCACAATGAGTCAGCAAATAAAAGAAAATTTCATTTCTAGTTTGAACATTGTGGGAATGGGGGTTCGTGTGTGTGTGTGTGTGTGTGTGTTGCACACACACAAGTTCTGAAGTCAAGCTAGGAAACAGCAATGGCTGAGTTATGACCTGTGTGGCTTGAGTGATGGCTTGTAGAGTAAGAATAACAATGCCATGAAGACTCACAGTGAAAACAGCTTCTCTCTGAAGCTGTCAGAGGTGCACACTGATGTCTAAATCCACCAAGAGAGAGGAGTGGTTTACACTGCAGTGATGGGTTGCACGTTTCACACACAGTGTGATCAGGGGATTCAGAAATGCACACCCACTTCCATCACCCCAACAGTTCAAAATACTGAATCAGGTTAGGGAATTCATTGGAGAAAACTTGGGTGAAAATTCGTATTTTATTCCTTGAGAAGAATGGTAGTTCAACCAGTTGATACATATCCTGCAATTTATTCATATTAAATGATTGCAGCAAGTTGTGAAAGTGGAGGAAGTTCTCTGGGAAATAGGACACAAGATAGGACCATCTTTCAGAATACAGTACACTGCAATGTACAAAGCTTTCCCAAGATAGATTATATTCATTGAATGTGTGCAATGGAGTCAGCAACCTTCTTCCTCTAGTGCAGGGCTTATCAATTCAAGATTACAATCACTTATCTTTTGAAATATAAAAGTTGATTTTCACAAGCAATTTATTAAACATGAAATATAATGAAATGAGGCAGAATAGAATGCAATGAATGGTATGAAATAAGATAGGATAACTAGAAAAAAGGATAGGATAGAGTCAGGCAGAGTGGGGTTGGATGGGGTGGGTGGGGTGGGGTGAGGTGGGATGGAATAGAAAATATGGCAGTGAATTAAACATAATAACATTGTTTTGTAAGCTGCTACAAACCTATGTACACACACATAATAACACACACAAACACAATCTGAATATTGATTTAAATGCATCTCTAATTTTGGATTCTGTATCACTATCCCAGCAAGCCTTCCCAAACTTCAAATACTAAAAAACTAAAAGTAGTATTTCTCATAATCTTGTAGTGAAAATTTGAATGTGATTTGGATTGCCCAGACATAAACAATTGTATGAGATTTTGAAGGTATACTGAAGGTAGGCATTTTGTTTTAGCTCTTTTTTTTTTTTTTTTTAACTAGGTCTTGCTAGTTTGCCCGGGGAACAGCAGGCTCATGTTGCCTGGGGTACCATAGACTCAAGAGAACCCCAGCCTCAGCGTCCCAGGTAGCTGGGATTACAGGCACATGCCACCATTGCCAGCTATTTTTTGAGACTAGGTCTCGCTATGTTGCCCCAGGCATGTCTCGAACCTGCCAATTCAAGTGATTTCTTGTCTCAGCCACACTCTAGGCTGTGCTTAAAGGCATACGCCACCGTGCCTGGCTTGTTTTAGCTCCTTCTGAGTTGGGGCTGACTGGCCCATTCACAGAACACTGGGATTTCTTGCAGTAACAGTGGCAAAGGTCCCTGTCCAATCACATCATGGTTGCAAGATGCAGAGCAGCAGTGACCCAAGTTTTGTTGCTCTAGATCTAGACTCCGTGGCTTAGGTCTGCTAAGCCAATGGCTGCTGTTGTAAGCCATCCCTGGGTCACCAGAGCCAGTATATTCCTGGCCCAGCCACTGTAGTGTCAGCTTCCTGATTCTTTAGTGTCATGATTTCAACCAAGATGGAAACTCACTGAGTAGACTTCTGAAATGCTGTTTTGGAAGTCACTCTTCAAAACTCAGCTCTCTTCCATCCAATCAAGGATTTTTGGAACGCCTAATTCCCCTTCTGAAGAGAAATAGCTAAGGGTGATTTATGTTGGTGGCAACTGAATCCTGTCAGTAAATAAAAGAAAGACATCCAGAGGCATTAATAATTTGTCTCAAGTCTCATTTCCAAGTTGAATGTGTGGCAAGACTGATACTGGAACTCAAATTCTTTTCAACATTAAGTTTTCTGTGCTATTTGGTATCTGCTCACTACATCTTGTTGGAAAAGAAAAAGTATTAAACCTTAAGTTGGGGATAAATCTAAATCTTTAAAGTTGGATCTTAAATTTAGATTTATTGGGGTTTAACTATCAGGGTCTACTATTGGGGCCTAAATTTCCCAAACGCCTCAGCTCCGCCAGTGTTCTTGATTAAGGAAGCATTCACACAAAGAATAAATATCAAACAAAAAACAAGCCCCTGACATTTCCACAAGCAAGTTTCTAAGGTAAGCTAGGGAGGAGGATGAAGTGTAGTCATCTTCCGACTTCAGTATAAAGGTGAAATCCATGAACAGACCCAAGTTTCTGAGCCCAGCTGCTAATCAGATGAGGATGATCACCCATAAAAGATGGAGAATGCTTGCCATCCAAGTCTTGAGCTCTCACCACCCAGACTGGCAATTTTTTGCTTTGTGTTGGGGTGAAGAAAAGGAAGATAGAAAGTAGGCCTTGAGAGCAATGGAAAGATCAGTAGAATTCCCCACCCTTTGGCCAAAGGTGAGAATGTGGGTAGAACATCCTGTGCTTTCTCCTCCCCTGCAGAAACAGGACTGATGGGAACCACAAGTTATCTCAACACCTGGAGAACATGAGAGTATCATGTCCTGGAGGGACTTAGGAATCTGAGAAATGGACAATTTACAGAAACAACAGAGCTTTGCTGAGATCCTTGGTACCCATTCCTGTGTCAACCAAAATCGCCTAGACTTTAGAGGCCTAAAGTCTGTGTGGCTGGAACAACTCATAAGCACAGAGACAACCTTCTCCAGACTGGGGTTGGGGGATGCAAAACGCTTCTACCTCTTGCTGGTCCTGCTTAGCTCCATTCCCTTCTAAGTGACATTTGTTAGTAAATCAGCATTTCTCTTACTCTGCTAAGCTTATTTTTTCACAGACTCACTGAGGAAAAAAAAAAGACATCACAATTTACCACAATAAAGTAAATATCACAAGATAAATGACAATGTTGGAATGGAAACCACTTAGGGACTCAGAAAAGTCAGATGCAAACAGTTTGTAGACTATTAGCTGTTAAAGGTTATGCCTTATGTCGCCCAATAGGGTTTTCGCCCAGATTTATAGCAGGATCTCAAAGAAGATTTATTGCCATCTTAATTTTCCCCCTTATTTTAACTTTATGAAGCTCAGCCTGGAATTCTTCCTAAGTCATTTAGGAATGAGAAGTTGTTGGTTTTTAAGAAATGCCTGTAATATATTTGCTGCAATGTTAATATCCTTAGTATGAATCAAATCTGATAGCCTTGAGTAGGAACCAAATCATCTTCCATTTGCTGCTCCAGATACACTCCCTAACATCATCCCCAGTTCTCTGCCCTAGGAAATTGCACTGTAAAGACACAGAACAATCTTTTACCTTTGGCTTCTGGTCAGGCACAGACACAAGGAGAACTGCCCAGAGATTGAAGGCAGAGAGGCATTTATTTCCCATCTCCCTTGTCTGTGATCCTTTGAGGCAAAGACACTGCTTCTGTTGGACAACCCTGTCCTCATAGTTCCCCACATTTGGGTTTCCTGACTCCTTCCCTGTGACAAATTAATCACATATTCACTCGTGTCCATTTTATCTCTCTGGGCAGAGTCTAAACCCAATGATTTTGGGCTTGACTCTCTGACTTGCTTTGGTCAATAGAATGTAGCCGGTATGGCATTCCTCTCACCGAGTAAAAGCAGTGTGTGTGCTCTCCATGGTTTGGTTCTGCCCCTCCTTTGCCCTCCATCAGGAGAAGCGTGTAACCAGGAGAGACGACCATCAGTCTTTTCAAATGAGAAGACATGCATGACTCAACCAAGCCAGCCAAGCTAAGCACAGTTGAGACCAGGTGGACCCATCTTAGCCCATTAGAGTCAAATAGAACCAGAGCCAGCCTATAGTGGGGTAACATGCATCAGAAGGGGATGGTTCATTTGCTTCAAACTACCAAGCTATTGAGGTTGCTGTCACAGAAGACATCAACTGGAGTATTCTCATTGTCCCTTCAGACCTAACAGTGTTACAAGGTCTGCTATTAGGTTCAGAAATTGCTATATGGCCTGTGTTTTCCCTCCACCCTTCCCAAACCTTTATGAGTAGTTCCTTCATTGAAGATTCCTCAGTTGACCTGAGGTATCTTATATTTCTTGAGACCTTGACTGATACAATGTCATGTTTGGAGCTGAGAATATTAGACAAAACCACAAAAATCTTGATGTAGAATAATGTTTATCAAACTCTAACTATAAACACTAATGAGATAATAAAGAAAGATGCAGGAAGAAGAAAAAACCTAAGAAGAAGGGAAAAAGAGATGAAGAAAGAAGAGGCGGAAGTAGGTTGGAGGTGTGAGTCAGAGATTAAGAGAATGGGGAAAGGGGCGGGGGAGAGCAGTTGTTAAGGGTTTCCTGTGCACAAGACACTGCTAGAATTTATTCTCTCATTTTGTCCTTGCAACAACCTAGTTACTATTAACTATGCTTATTTTGTCAATAAAGAAGATAAAGAATAAGCAGCTTTTTCAAGGACAACATCTTCAAAACAGTGTGGACATCTTGTTCAATGGCCTCAGAATAGATTAGTATAGGTCACTGGAAGGCATTATGATAGCAGAGGATTGTGAAGATGGTGGATGAAGCTAATTATTCAAAACTCCTGGACTATGAATGCCAAAAGATCTTGCTGGAAGGGAAATACAGCAAGAGCTACAGTCTGCAACTACAGTCTGCCAACAGAGAAACAAGTCAACAGCTTGCCCTCTACAAAATGTGAATCTCTGGTAGCTCCAGAGTTCATCTGGGTTTTGTGGGGCTTGTGGGGTTTGAGAAAGAAGCACCATAAAGCTGCCACAACTGCATAGGATGAAGTTACACAAGGGAAATCTCAGACACTCCTCTGAGGAAGGGATCAGCACAGCCATTTCCATTGTCTCCTTGGCTTAATTTCCACTTCAAAGTTGCCCTCAGAGGTGACAGAAAGAGGTCTCCCCTGGGTTCTGATCTTCCATTCATATCTGTCCATTCGTTGTCTTGCATGGAAGTGTCTCTCTAGGAATGCAGGTGGGTGCACATTACTTAATTCTTACCAGTCTTTTGGAGACAGTCATGTACACACAGCTCTGGATGGGATGCAGGAAGAAGAAAAAAGAAGATAAGGAGAAGGAAAAAAAAGAGGTGAAGGAAGTGAGAAGAGGAGGGGTGGATCAGAGATGAAGAGAATGGGGGAAGAGAGAGGGAGGGGGAAATAAGAGCAAGATGCCTCACCAGTGCCCATTTGCAAATGACCAGCATGTTCTCCCCAGGCTGCTGATTCCACTATTGGGTCATTGGGACCCTTAATTCCCATTGGTTCCATCTCCTTGCCTCTCGGACTTGAGTCACCAGGATACCTGCCAAATTCCCCGCACCTTCAAAGAACAGCCTGACCTCCTCTTTGAAGTCACTGCTGAGCCAGGAGGCCGAGCTAGTTGGGCTCAAACACTTTGTACTCAAAATCTTGGGCTGAAGCCCAGCTCTGCTCTATGACCACAGGCAAGTTCCTTAAAGCGTCTTTGCTTCAATTTCTTCACTGAAGTCCTCCTTTTAACGAGTAAGACATTAAAATACGTGTTACCCCATGTAGAGACTAAGAACAGTGCCTATGCATAGACTCACTGAACAGTGTGCAAATCACAGAGGAGTTTTTCAGGTTCAACTTGAAGTCTTTAAGCAAGGAATGGTGAGTTTCCTCAGCTCCTAGTCTAATATGCAGAAGGTTCTCAGGAAGTAGCCCATGTCTGCTGGTTATTTTGTGCCCAACTCAGCCCCTCCCCTTCCCTGACACAGAGGAATTTTCCATCAGCCTTCTGGGGCAAACACAGACCATGTCTGGTCCTCTGAAGTATCTGAACACAGCAAACCCACCAGGTATAGTCCATTTTTAAGGCAAATCATCACCCTTTTACTGTAGCTGCTCCCATCTGGACCATGTTGGCTATTTCTCATGGGGGCTGGGGAGGAAACACGTTGAAGAGAAGCAGGACAGATGACCATAGGTGCCACCAGACACACGTGTCTTGACTACAAAACACAGGGTTAAGTCATCGCCTGCATAAAGGTTTCTGATCTGATGTTGTTGCATCTCTTGATCTTTCAAGAGAAATCAAATGTATATGGGCCATCGCCTTTTGATATCTAAAAATCACCTCCAAAGCAACATCTTGGAACAATAACCATGTATTTGCATGATGGTACATGCATCAACCATCTGGGCTGGCCTCAGACAGACAGTTCTTCTGGTCTCAGTTGTGTCAGCTCATGGTAGTGACTGGCCATATAGGCAGAGGTGAGGACAATCTATGGCAACATCTCCTTTTTCTTCCATGGTGTCTCTCATCTTCCAGCACCTCGGTACAGGCAGCTGGAAAGGCTCTGAGACATAAGCTCACAACCAATTCAGTGTTGCTGTTTCTGCATTCTAGTAACCAAAGCAACCCAGAAAGCCAGTTTTGATTCAAAGGGAGAAGAAATAGACTCCATCACTTCAGGAGAGAAGCTGCAAAGTCCAACGCGCTCCTGCAAACTGCCCTCATTATCACATTCTGTAGAGTCCATGTCGAGAACCCCCTAGTTTGATTCCTTTTAAATGAATTTTTATATGTAATCATTATGCTTGGGCCAGCAGTTTCCAACTATACCCCAGTAACAGCGTAAATATTCTTCTACCATGTGTGCTCTGAAACACATACAGAATAAACCTGTGCCCCAAAGACATACGTGCTCTTCAATTCTCTTCTGTGGTTAAAAAAAAAAATCTTGGTCTGGCTGACAGATTCTAAAGAAGCAGAAGAATTTTAATAATTCCTTAATTAAGGGAAGGGCTTCTTTTTCTACCTATGGATATTTTTTAATCATTTTTTAATGGAACATCACTTAAGTTCATTACTGTATCATTTCCTGTAATGGTTTTATCCAAATGTAAGACACGTTCTACAAATGAAGAGAAGTGTAGTTCTGATTCAGGAGGAAGGGAAGCAAGCTAACATTTATGGGCAGCCCTTTATCAGCAATCTCCTTTGATCAATGACAGCCCGGAGAGGAAGTCAGGACTGTCATTCATCCAGTGAGGAAACAGGCTCACAGAGGTGACGCACACTGCAAGGTGACACAACTTCAGTCTTAGAAGAGTCTTCTGGCTCTTTGCCAACTACCTGTTCCTGCTCGGTACCAATGTCCTGGCACCCCTCACACACTGCTATGCCTAAGACCAGAACTGTCCCCAGGCAAAGCGGCAATGAAGCCCTCTGAGTCTCTGGAAGTTGCTGTGGCCCATCAGGCTGATAGTCAATAGCATCTGATCCTCTTTTTGGGGAAAGATTCTCGTTCCTACCCTGTTGGCAGCAAGCTTGGCTGCACAGCGTGACTTTGCCAGAGAAACACAAGCAAAAGAGATGTGTTCCAGAGCCAAGCAGAGACTGGAGGAACAGGCATAGATTCCGTGTATTCTTATCTCCTTTCACTATGAACAGCTTTCAATGTGGAAGCTGTTCCATCAGCCTGATGAGGCAGTGAAACCTCTATAGTGTACAAAGAGGAAGGGCAAGAGAAGCTGTCGGCTCCTGCGTTCCAGACAGCCTCCTCTGTCGCTGCAGCACGACCCGTTCTACCTGCAGCGAGACAGATCCAGCACCTGACAGTTGTTCCTTCGAGGGTTATGGCAAAGGTGAGGGTGGGCCAAGCTCTATGGTCAGAATGAGTTAGGTATGAATCCTGACCTGGCTACGTACTTCCAAAGCCCCCACTTCATCTTTGCAAGGGAGAACAGTAACACCTCCATTTGAGGTGAAGGCTGAATGAGGCAACAAGCACAGAGGGCCCCTCCTCTGCTTCTGACACTCAGTAAACACTGCCCAACATTTCCCATCTCTAAGTGCAATCTGAACACATGTGTGCAAACATCACACACACACACACACACACACACATATGCACAGGTCTTCCAGTTCTCAATGCTCTTTTCCCATGCTCCGGGAGCTTCTTCCTCCCATCCTGTCCTAATGACCAGCCCCTGCCTGTCTGAACTTGCCTGTCCTGCATCTCTCTCCCCAGCACCCCACTGTCCCCTACACGCCCACCCAGACACTCATCTTCTTTCTGACACCTTCCCTCCCTCCCTCCTCCAGTGACAACTGTCTTCCTAGAGAGCGTGACCTCCTTCCCGCATCTGTAATCATCAGTGAAATGCTGAGCACAGCTGGATTTTCAAAGCCAGTGGTTAATTGCGGGGAGCTGAGGGTGACCCAATGGCACTTTCAAGTATTTGGAGTGTGAAATAATGAAGGCGCTGGTGAGCAGACAGTCTGAGAAATCAGCGCACAACACCCTGAACAGCTTCCAAGGGTTCTGATGAAAGCACCTCTCCCCAGCTGGTGAGGCTTGTGCTGGAGCTGGGAGGGAGACAAGAGCCAGAGACCACCCCAGGGAGCAGCGCGGAGGGGAGAGCAGTCCCCCCCCCCCGTCCCACACAAGGATTTCGATAACTTCCCAGTTACCATGGCAGCTGGATCCAGAAGGATTGCACAGGAACTAAGCAGTGAAGTCAAATGAGATGATGAACCTGGAGGCCTGGGTCTTACCTTAGCAGCAACCACGCTGCCTTGATTCCCCTCACCATGAACAGGGGACCCACTGCTACCCCTCATGTAAAGGACAGGCCTGGCCACCCAACGGATGAGGCAGGAATCTGAGCAAATATGTCATGACCTCAGTGTTCTGAAAACCTGAGGATGATCAGCCCTGGTCCCCGGCATCACAGCTTTGCCTGGTCCACAAATCCTGATGACAGTGTGGAGAGCAATGTTCAAGATGGTCTATAGGTCATCACATGATCCGTGGGTTTATCTGCATGGAGGGAAGTTTCCCAAAGTGACTTCAACTTGGAAAACAGTATCTTTATAAATGTTTATTCTGCCAGCATAGGGAACAAAGCACTGAAAAAATTTAGACCCCTGCACTCAAGGAGTTTGAGTCCTTTGCACTTCAAAGGGGGAGAAATGCAAACAAATAGGCAGTTTTAACAGTGAGGTAAGTCAGGCTGTGCAAGTAGACAGAGGCAAGAGGTGCTTATTTATCACGTAGCAAAGCTTGACAAAATATTCAATATAAATGAGTTTGCTAAGGTCGGGAGGAAAAGTCAGAACAAGCTAACAACCAAACTAAAGTATACAACTGGTGGGGAAAGGAAGGAGAGCTAAGGGACGGAAGGTGGTGGGGATCCCCAGAGAATACAAAGTTGTGAAAAAATATCTATAAATAAAAAATAATAGTAATAATAATAAATAAATACATACATTTGCTAAGTCAAAACAATCAATACATGGAATCAGCACAACCAGCTCCTTCCTACCACAGGACATTTGTACATGCTGCTCCTGTCATGCACAGCCAGGGTATGAGTTTCCTATTGCTGCTGCAATAAAGTACTGTAGGTGTGGTAACTTAAAACAACATAAAAGCATCGTTTGGCTTTTCTATAGGTCAGAAATTGTAAATCAAAATGACCATATTTGAAGAGAGTCCTTTGAGGGAGGTAATTAAGGTGATATGACATAAAAGGGTTACGACCCTGTACTAGCACCACTGTTTCCTTATAGGAAAAGGAAGACACACTTGTTGGCTCCTGCTGGCTATGCCCACTGGACCCAGTTCCTGCCAGGTTCACCTGGAGCCTTTGTCTCTACAATGCCTTTCTGGTTGCTAACCTTTGGGAAGTCACATGAGCCTCTAGGAGCTTTTCAGCTTCTCTTTACCTGTTGGATCAATTTCCTACATTCCTTCCCCTGTTTTAGGAACTCATAGTTTCCCATATTCCTGGTTGGCTCCTGCTCACACCTCATATGGCAGATAAGGTGTGTGTGAGGCAAGTGGTGCAGAGATGGTAAAGGCTGCTGCACGGCTACTTCCAGAAATTCCTTGCCCCATCCAGTCGCAGAGTGTGAACCACATCCAGGGAGCACTGAGGCACCAACATGGAAATAACTTTCTACGGGTATGGAGTAGGCAGGTGTTTCCAGGATTTCATCAAGATCTAAAACCCACCTACCAGCCACACCTGGGGAATAATTCTGTGTGGCTTGCATTTTTTTTACAGTCTCTCAAATGCTGTATAGATACAGCCTCGGGTTTTCCTTCTAAAGGGTCTACTAGTGGGAAGGGGAGGAAACAACAACATGAAAAGCAGGTGAGAGCTGTCCCCTACCCTCTCGGGATCTAGGCATCCCGCTCCTGGGTTACATGTGGGGTATGCGACGAAAACCGGATGGCCTCACATCCAACCCATTGACAGACCTGGATTCTGACGTTTAGCAGTGAAGATTAGTAGAGGCTACGAAAATGCAAGGCAGAAGCACCCCATCAGCACTTTGAACACAGGATGTACCCCGAATGAGGGTGTTCTGTGAGGATGCAGCGAGGCCAGCTGGTAGCTCAACTCAAGGGGCCGGTGTGCAGGGCGAGGTGTCCGTCAATTCCAGGGCCCTCAGTGAGGGCCGGTTTGCTCCTCACTCGCAGCAAAACTTCCTCTCTTTTTGTACTTGGTTTGCTTCCCCTTCTTGTTACTCTTCTATGGGAGCTCATTTTAGAGATGAGAAACTTGTAATTTAAACCTTTTACAAGTTAATCTCTTTGCCCCCCGCAGGAGGAACAAACTGGGAGCTGACCTGAGAAATTAGGAGACCTTAGGGGAGTAGCTCCTTGGACCCCAGGTGTAGGAGTGCTGAAGTTATAAACTGTATTATTAAGAAAAATATGGGGGCTCAGTCATCAGATTCTTTATTTTAATTAGATTCTCTGTAAAAAAATCATTGAGATACTAAAAAGAGCTCAAGGCAAGGAGAACTGGAAAAACTAGATAAGCTTTACAGCCAAAGAATAACCTTGGGTGACTTGTAACCAACTTAGTTATCCTGATTCCCTAAAAATGATTGCTTAGGAATGTTTAGTAGTATCTAATGATAATCTATTTTCTGTTAAGATATAGATTTCTGTCTTTCATGATATTGCCCTCATGCGCTCAATGATATTGCCCTCACGTGCTCAATAATATTGCCCTCACGCGCTCAATGATAATTGCCCTCACGCGCTCATTCCTGTCTCTCACTGAGATAATGCACTCACATACTCATGAGATGCCCCTCCTCATGAAATGTTAAAGTAGCTCGTTTAAACAATATAAAAAGCGGCCTAAAAACCTAAAATAAAAATATGGGAGCCCATCTCAGAGATGAGAAACTTGTAATCTAAACCTTTTACAAGTTAAGCTCTCTGCCCCCCGCAGGAGAAACAAACTGGGAGCTGACCTGAGAAATCAGGAGACCCTAGGGGCGTAGCTCCCCGGACCCCAGGTGTAGGAGCACTGAAGTCATAAACTGCATCATTATTAAGAAAAATATGGGGGCTCAGTCATCAGATTCTTTATTTTAATTAGATTCTCTGTAAAAAAATCATTGAGATACTAAAAAGAGCTCAAGGCAAGGAGAACTGAAAAAACTAGATAAGCTTTACAGCCAAGGAATAACCTTGGGTGACTTGTAATCAACTTAGTTATCCTGATTCCCTAAAAATGATTGCTTAGGAATGTTTAGTAGTATCTAATGATAATCTATTTTCTGTTAAGATATTGATTTCTGTCTTTCATGATATTGCCCTCACGCGCTCAATGATATTGCTCTCACGCGCTCATTCCTGTCTCTCACTGAGATAATGCACTCACATACTCATAGATGCCCCTCCTCATGAAATGTTAAAGTAGCTCATTTAAACAATATAAAAAGCAGCCTAAAAACCTAAAATAAACCAGCAAATTTCATTGCTCACTGAGTTAGTGTCTGTGATCATCATTCGCCTGCCTGAGTTTTTCCTGTCTACCTAAAGCCTGTACTTAATGGTCTTCCTTGCACGGCCGGTCCATGGCACTCTTCCCTTTCATTTCCACGCTCTCCTTTTCCTTCTCTCTTTTTGAGTATTCTTGGAAACCCTTTCCTGCCAATCACTGTCAGCGGCCACTCGGGCCTGGGGAGAACAACAGCAGATGCACAATGAGATGTACAGACTTGGAAATGAGCTGCGAAGGCGTGTGGAAGGGAAAAGCCTCTCACCAGGAAGAGCAGATAAAATACTAATACAATCCAAGACGACTTCTGATTGAAGGACACTCTCATTCTTCAGGTGCACAGCCAGGAAAGGGAATAGAAAAGCTTCTTTACGCAGCACTAAGTTCTTTTTTTTTTTTTTTTTGAGACTAGGTCTCGCTTTGTTGCCCAGGGAACTGCAGGCCCATGTTGCCCGTGGTACCACGGACTCAAGCGATGCCCAGTCTCAGCCTCCCAGGTAGCTAGGATTACAGGCCACCACGCCCAGCTATTTTTTGAGACTAGGTCTCGCTATGTTGCCCCAGGTGGGTCTCGAACCCCCAGGTGGGTCTCAAACCCGCAACCTGTGGACTCAAGCGATTCCTAGCCTCAGGCTCACACTTCATAGGCTGCGATTAAAGGCACCGCCACTGTGCCTGGCCTTCAGCACTGAGTTCTTTTAAGGCATATAAGAAATGCTATTTTCCTGCAAGAGAAGCTGCTGAGGAGATTTAGAGAGAGTGCTGCTATATCAGGCCAGAGGAGGAAAAGATAACAGCAGCTGAAGGGAACAGGCTGTCAGAGCTGAGGGTGGGTCTCCTGATGACAAGCGTCCTGTCCTCGACCATCCAGGCCAGCTGGGATGACAGGTAAAGGCAAGCAGCTATTTTAAGATTTTGAGAGTTTAGGGAAAGCCATGGATTTCAGAGAAAGGCTCATAGGGAGTTTGGAAGATCTTTCTCTCTCCCTGCACCTCTCCCGAGACGCTGACCTGAACAATTCTGTGTCAGTGTGCAGCCATCATCTCTGTCACTCCTGTGACCTAATTCAGTTTCCTCACTCAGCAGGATTCCGAGGCCCGGTGACTGGGAGAGCTGGGGGCTCGGAAGGAGGAAGTGAGGGCCTCCATTAGGGCTTGCTGGCATCTCCAAGCATTAACATGACAGATTATGTCCTTGGACTACGCCCATGGGTCAATTTTATAACATGGCTCAGGATTTTTCAGTTCTCTGATGCTGAGATGGTGACTGGGACCTCTCTCCATCAATCAGTCTACCAACACCTTGATGGAGACTCTTCAGCAGTAAGGCTAGCATGTCCCTATGTTCCCTATAGAGTGGACAAATCCTGACGTATTTGCTATTTTTTGTGCTAGGTATCTGGTGGGTCTCCTTAGAGACTGGAGGTTGGGGGTGGGGGAACCAAGGTGGAGATAGAGGGAAGTTTTTCTCCAGAGGGGGGAAACATGCAGTCATTGAATCCCGAAGAAAGGAGCATTAGGAAAGCACAGAAGTGATCCTTTAATTTTATCATTTCTATAACAATTTGTCAGATATCGATCAGCTCTTCCCTCTCCCCCCTCTCCCTTTCCCCCTCCCCTT
>PVHY01008346.1:0-62129 GCA_004024945.1 Uropsilus gracilis
TCCTTTTCCACTCTCTCCCTCCCTTCCCTTCCCCCCTTTTCCCTCTCTCTCCCTCCTTCTGCTCTTTGCACCTTTCCATCCTCATCCCTGCTCTCACTCACTTTTCCTTTTTAAACTGCAGTTCCTGAATGCATGCCATTCTTCAGACCTCCGTTCTGTTCAAGGATTTTAATTAGGCCTTGACTCCACATCACTGTGTGTGCTTTTGTGGGTTGGTGAATGGCACAAGAGTAGTGAATCCCGCTTCCTACAGTACTAGGCAGCCGTGTAAGAAATATTCTTTCAGCCTCGAAAGCGCCACTTCACTACAGTCTGTCTTTTCACTCCCCATCCTTTGGCTTTTGTGCCTTTTGAAATTATTAAAATGTTAACATGCCTGCAGAGCCTTTGATATTTAAGACAAAAGAGGAGGAATTGCAGGCAAGAGAGGTATTCAACAAACTGCAAATGGGGAAAAAAAATCAAACCGCCCTTTCTTCCTTTGCTATGCCAAGCTTTCTACTTCTAGGAATCACTTCTCTTTATTTTACTTTAAACACATTTAAAACATGTTTGCATTTCAGGATTCAAAGGCATAAATTTAATTACTGGCAAATACACATGCACATCTATATAAAGTATTGACTGCCTATGTAGAAAAAAAGAACAAAGAACGCTGCTTGCATTTGAATTTCTATTAGTTTGTCAGCAATTGATTCTTGTAGTTATTATCTAGTGGCCCTCACTGGGAAGAAGTGGGATCCTAGCTACAGACTTGTGTGTCTGCAGGAGCAGGTCAAGTCCAAGTGCCAGGTCCAGAGACAACAATTTCCTTTTTTTTTTTTTCTGTTACCCCAGTTCCTTGCCCCATCCTCCCATGTCAGACCTCAGTACCTTGTATGTTTAATTCATTTCAGAAACACAAGAAAGCAATTTGCCAATGCAAAGCCTCAGAAATCCCTGATTACAGAATCTCCACCTCCTCCCTTTGCTCCTTTCCAGTGGGCATACCATGCCCACCTCCTGTTCCTCCAGATGCCCAAGGGATGGAGAGTTCTTCCAAGCTTTCTGTGGGTGCCCAAGTCATCACATTGCTTGTCACTTCACAGAGATTATTCTTTAGAAAAGCATATCATTTCATATAATAAGCATGTACAACAAGCTATCATATTTCTGTTATGAATAAAATCAAATAATGATACGCTACTACTTTATACTTATAACATGTCATATACAAGTGTGTATACATAGGTAGATATTATGCATAATAGCAGCCCAAGTGCTATTTACCTGTTTTAAATTCTAGGTTTATTTTAATAGGAAATAAAAGCAGCATTCTTTTCATTCTTTCTTAAAAGCAGTAAATAAGCTCATTTGCATGTCTTTGGAGAAAGTTACAGCAGTAAGAATCTAGCTTACCTATTTGGCACAGTATGCAAAGTAGGATTGGCTGGATCAATTAGAGAATTATCTATTTATGAAATGTCTGGTTTCAATGAAAAGAGCTGGTACAATTATGAACTGTTGTCTTGACAACTGGGAAGGACTGATTGGATCATTTTATCAGTAGGGTTGCTGATGATTTCAAATACTGAAAAGAAAAAACTACCAGAAAATAGTAATGAAGTTAGGTTGGAGGAGAGAGAAGAGGAAAAAAAGAGAGGGGTGTGTGTGTGTGTGTGTGTGTGTGTGTGTGTGTGTGTCTCAGGGGGATCTTTGTATGTAGGTGTGATTTTTTGTGTGTGAAGGGTACAAGATACAGGAGTTATAGCAAAGAGAGTTTTCACCAAAAAGGACCATGCAGATTTCTTGGCAAAAAGCCAGAGTTGCTATTGTAAATTTCCTAGTCGGTTTCAATGTCAACCTAAGCTCATATTTGAACCTGGAATCAGGGCAAAAGCATTATCGTTCTGTCACTTTGTTGCCAGAAGTGGAATTTTTTTTGTTAATATTTTACTGTTACATCTGACAGGATTTCACATTTTCTGTAGCCCGCCTTTAGTACATTGAACTGCCAGACAGAGAAATTAATACCCTGAGTGACTGTATTTTAATTAAGCAATTTCATGCAAATTACAAATTTTAGATTGCCAAATAATATATTGCACAAAAATTGTAGGCTGGCTGATCTGATATGCATGGAGTATTACTCTTCCAGGCACTGTGCATACATGGAAAATGAACAAAAATGCTAATTTCCAATCTACTATGCAAACGGTAAAAGATGCCTATTTAGATACATATGCTTTTCTTAGGAAGGGTAAACAGTTCTTTAATTTAATATAGCTGACACTTGAAGATGTGTTTTTCTCTTTTACAAAGATAATTTTTACATTGAACGAGTAAATGAGAATTCAAGTAAAAAGCATCTTGTTAATGGCGACTAATAAAAACTAATATTGCATGCAGTATAATGATATTAAACCTTGTAACTGGTACATAAAGCAAGATCATTCCTATTGTGACTCTGTCAATGAACATCAAATATACTTGCATATTAAATATACACTTTTCAACAGAAGAAAACATTAACCCTTTTGGCAAAGGACTTAGCTTTCCTGTGGGATTTCACCTTAAAATGAAAATAAAGAAAATACACATTTGAAGAAAAACTATTTAAATCCAAACACTTAACTTTTTTAGCTGCTCTTTAGCTTTTCTAACCTAAAAGGCAAGAAAAATCAGAAAACTCTGTTATAGACATAAGCATATATATAATATATATATTTCCCCCACTATTCTGAGCTTAAAAGACCTAGTCTATATAAATGGACTTTAATAAAATAAAATAATCATTTGTTTCTGATTCAGTAGTTTTGCTGTTGGGACATGACAAAAGAGGAGATTATACTTTTCTTCTTCACATAGCACTTTTTCATGTTCTCCAGATGGACCTTATTTCTTAGAAACAAAATTAGTTGTGACTATGAATAAAAAGCAATATGGCATTTAAATGCTATTAGGTCTCATGACTTTTCCAAAGCAAACATTCAAATTAGAATTGGGAAAAATTCAACTGAGAATTCTAAAAGAGCAGTAAAAAAAAAAAAAAGTGCAAGATGATATCTCAACTTTTGAGAATGCGTGTACATATAAATTTGAATTCATCTAGGAAACAAATTTTAGTGTCTATGCAAAATTTTCGTTCTAAATAATTGCTCCTCCAAAGATCTTGCAGTTTCTTATTTCTTTTCCCACAGATATAGCTCCAGGAAGTTGGGAGCAACTTAAAAATATTTTCTAACTTTAATAAGTCTGCTTTTAAAAAAATATTAAAAAATTTTTTAATTAAATCATTGTAATCCCAGGGATTTACACACACATCCCCACGCTCCCCCCTTCCCCCCCTTCCCCTCCTGCCTAAAGTTGTATGCTTCAGTTTGGTGTTTAGCTTGTTTTGTAAGTCTGGTTGTTTTTGAGGTAACATTGACAGCTATAGCTATACCCGGGGTCTTAGAATCTTGTTTCATAATCAAGGAGCTTCCTCCTTTGACCCAGTCTCTCTCCTGCTGTGACTGGGGTGGTATTTTAACTTGAACTTTCATAAATACTAATTTAGTTTTCCAGGAATGATTGAACCCAGCCATGAAATAAGCAAGATTTGGATTTTATCTTACATATACTACATATTACTGGAATAATTACTAATGCTCTCCACACTAAAAAAACAGTGACAAATATAAGTTTGTCTTATATCTGTCTATCTTAGTGTGATCTCTACTCCAATGTAAGCTAGATTTGTACCACTTTGCTGATTGTGTGTTTTATTTTTTGCCACAAGGATCAGCTGCTTTCTTCTAAAGACATTTGGCAGGAAGATATTAACCAAAGTCAAGTAGTTCTCAAAATTCTCATTAAAATTTGGTGTTTATATTGACCACAGAACCAACCTTCAGAAAGGCTGTGTCAAATCCAAAATCCTTAAATGCCCAATGGAAGTTAGGAACAATGGTGACCACATGAAAATACCAAGTTTTGAGGGTTAGAACTAGGATGGTAAATAAGGGAAGACGAGATTTCTGAATAAGGTGGAAATGAATTGGCCTGGATTACGTGTCTATCTCTAAGCCAGCTAATGTGAGGAGTTGGCCCTCTGTACCCACACTGGGTACAGAGGATGCTCTTGTGATCCAGGAAGTGTAGTCAGAACCTTTTAAGCTGCTGCAACTCAAGGGGAGGAAGGGTGGTTTCTCAGGAAAAAATAACTTTGGATTCTCTTCTCTATAGATACAAATCTTTGTTTATTGTAATGAGAATGGAACTAGTTTATAGAACCTCACCATAATTGGGTATAAAATAAGCTACAGTTTAAGAACAATGCTTATATTTTTTAAAAGAGTTATGTTGTCTATATATAAACATTGCATTTACATTTTCAAGTAAATTGTGTTGGTCAAATACAATAGGGCATATCAGTTCAGATCACAGATAATATTTGTGTTTAGTAGGCCAATAAAATAGTTCTTTCTCCAGCTTTTCTATACTTTTCACAATTCCTTTAATATCTATGTACTTATTTTGATGTGAAATAATCTTTTAAAATAACTGCACACAGACATACTACTATTAATCCCAAAAAATACTTTTTGTCAAGCTCTATTGAAGTTTAAGAGTACTGTATTCCTAATTCACTAAGTACAAATACTGATGACCATCAATGTCATTATACCCCATTTAGTTGTTTTATTGTTATTTATTATCACTATTATTTTAATCAGGGATAGAAGTGCCCAATCAGTTAAAACTTTTAGATAAATACATTCCAAGTGCAGCGAGAACAGAAGGGAAATACTTGCTTAGCCTTCTCTAATGAGAGAAAAAAAAAGGAGGGAGGCTATAGAGGCAGTAGTATTTAAAGGAAGATTTACAAGCTGTATAAAAACATGCTGTCAATTAAGCGCAGCATAAGAAAATCCAGTGTGTTAGAGTGTGGTTCATATACTGCTGCTGGCAAAAGGTGATACTTCAGATTATGGACAATTTGTTTTTAGATTTTTGTTTTTATATGATTGCAGAGACTTACACAAAATTATTAAGGAATGTACAAGTAGATCCCTTGCACCTTTCAACCCTCTCTCCCTCCCTCAGTGTTAGCATCTTGTCAAACTGTACAATGTCAATACCATGAAATTGGCATTGGTACAACCCACAGAACTTAGTGAGATTTCACCAGTTACTTATACACTTCATGTGTGCATGCACGCGCACACAGGGTCTTAAATAGTTTTATCACATGTAGCTTCTTGTAACTCTCACTGTAATAAAAATGCAGAATTGTTGCCTCTCCACAAGGATCTCTTATGTTACCCCTTTACTTCTCTCAAACACTAATTCCTGGCAACCACTAATTTGCTTTCAGTCTCTATAATTACATTATTTCAAGAGTGTTATGTAAATGCAATCACAGAGTATGTCACCTTTTGAGACTGACTTTTCACACAACATAATTTGTTAGAGATTGATCCAGGTTTCTGTGTTGCATGTATCATTTTTTTATTATTTTTTATTGATGAGTAGTATTCCTTATTACAAATTTATCAACGTCTGTTTAACCTTTTGCTCATTGAAAGACATTTGGTGTTTTTTTCCAGCTTTTTATTTGCTACAAACATTGAACATTCCTGCACATGTTTAGCCTGAGATACAAGTTTAAATTTGGGAGGGGAGGGTGATATATGTCTAATAGTGTCTCGTTATATGGTTAATAAACAGTGCTAAGCTATTACCAAATGGTAGCATCATTTTAGATTTCTACCAGAAACACATGAATAGTTGCCATTTATTTTTAATTTTTGTAGTTACATATCTATTTTGGTTTGCTTTCCACTTATAATACAGTACATAATTTCCTTTTAAATATAAATGTTAAAACCAAAATGCACTGGCTTAGAATGATACAGACAGTTGTGTGATACTGACTTTTTCTTTTGGTTATGACAAAGATAATGCAATGGTATAGTAAGAAGGGAAGTTGGAATGATTTATATAATGCGTTTAGGATCCTTCCTTTGATTATTAAATATTAGATAACTTTAGTTACAAATCTTACTTCATTACTAACTAGCTCTAATACCATTTCTTCTATTTTGCTTGTTATATTAATAACATTTCCTTAATGTAGCTGTTGAGAGAATAATTGAGAATGATATATGTAAAATCTTTAGCTGATGCTTAGAACATTATTAATTTCTTAGCTATTACTGCTAGGAGAGCCATTGTCCAGGCAAAATAGTCATGAAGTCATAGCATGCAGAGATCACAGAAGGATTGTACCATGTAAATGGAACTAATAAAGCTTAGTGATCTAAAATATAAACTCAAAGAGAATATAGTGAGTAGTACATAGAGATTAACAATAAGAATAGATGTCTTTGTGGTATAGAAAAAGCCCCTTCTATTTAGTCTGCATAAAGTAATATTAATTCCTAAAACTTAGTTAAAGGAATTCTTCAAATTCACAGAAATGAAACCCCATCGTTTATGATATGAAGTTTACTATTCCATTTTTGCTTCACTGATCTGAGAAATTCAAAGGCAGGATTTTGGAGGCAAATGAAAAGAGAGGACAAGGCTTCAAGAGGGCATTTTAACTACTTCACAAACTGTGTCATTTCAGTATATTACTTCATCTGTTTAATCCTCCATATTTACCAAGGTAGTATTGACATTGACACCTTCACTGGCAGCTCCTTGTGAGGATTAGGTGAGATATGTCAAGGCCCTTCATACACACTTAGAATTTACTAAATAGTAGCTATTTTCATACCAAGTCTTAATATTTTTTTCTTTGTATTTAATCTGTGGTTAAAGCAACATGCTTATGAGTAGAAAAAAACTGGAGTTTTTTTGTTTGTTTGTTTGTTTGTTTTGTTTTTTAATTTTTTGCAGGCACTACATACTAGATATCCTAAGAGCCTTTAGAAGGGTGTATATGAGGGCTGGGGATGAGCTTCATGTGTGCCTGTTGGTAGAACTGTGATGTTCACTCCAAACACTCTATTCTCATTCACCCAATCATTTAACACATAATGAAAATAACCTTAAAACATAAAGAACAAGATCCGCAATATGTCACATTCACCAAAAAAGTTCTGCTATGGATAGTTCCTATTGCATAGTTGACTTGTTTGAGAGCAATCAGTAGTTCTTTTTGGACATGGAGTAAAGGGAAAACTGCAGAATGAGACTCTTTATACTTACAGAAATATGGGGCAGGGGGAGGGTGTTGCTTCAGTTTTCCTACTAATAACCTTCATAGAGATACGGAAGATTAATGATAGTGGTGCTTTTTTTTGCCCATCATATCAATCATAAAGAATATCAGCTAGCATTTTCAATTTTGAAAGAATGATTTTTTGGTAGGAGTGAATGTGTAAGGGAAGCTTAGCAGGATAATAGTATTGCTCTTAACCCATGTTAAATTGTAGATTATTTCCTGATAGTTGATGGGAAATATCCTGAGCATAAAATGGGATTAGAAAAAAATGGTGAAAAAAATAAACAAATCACCAGTAGTATTTAATAGGTCTGTGTATTATAAATTAATACAGAATATTAATTTATATTAATATTTATATTAATATATTTGTGGCATTTCAACATTTTAAGAAAGAATTCATGGTTAAAGTATTATAAACTGTAGACTTAATAGTGAATAACCTTGTGATTATAACATTACAATTAAATACATTTATATTTAATTAGTAAGAAATATATTTCTTTTCATTTATATATTGCTTCCTACAAAATTAAATGGACAAAAGCATTCAGAAAATATTTGAATTTTACAATAAAACTTTCTAAAATGTACCTTGGCATTATTAAAGCTGTGTTTTTATTTTATTTTAAAGTGTTAACTGGATAATGCATTATAGTAAATGCTTTTTATGATTTTTAAAATGATTTTTTGCAACATTAACTTTTACAATGTGAAACATAATTACAACAATGAAAATAAAAAGTGTTATCTATCCTACCATATTACAGTGCTCACTATCCTTGTTTTTCTCCCTCTCACCCCACCATTCTCTTTTTCATCTTGCTTTTCATTGCCTAGGTATTAATTTTGGAGCAAATTTTCTAGATAGATCTTACTTCCTAAAATACATTACCTAAACAAATTATTTATAAATAGATTATTTCTAAATAGCATCCCAAAAGATCCTTGCCCTCTCCCCAATAAGACTGAACTGCTTTGTTTTGAGTAGTATAAAAATGAATTGAAGTCAGGTAGAATTCCTTTATCTACTAGAAGAGTTTTGAATTTTTTAAAAAGAATTTTGAAATTTTGGAAATATATCCTACAGAACTGAAGTATTGCTCTAGAAAACAGAAAATCTGTGTTTTAGCCTCAGCTCTGCCATTGAAAGTTTTGTGGACATTGACTAGTCTTTTGCTTGCTTTTATGCTCAGTTCTCTCCTCTATAAAATGGGCATGATAATCATGACCACTTAGTATGGTCACATGGAGACAATGAAGGTAGGTATTATTTTAAACAGAAGAAACTGTAAAAGTGAAGTATTTTTTTATTTCAAAATTAATCTTGGAAGAATTGATGCCTATTAATTTATGTGGCGTGCATTTATATAAATTCTAAATTTATAAATTTAAATATAGTTAATATAAATATAGAAAGTAAATGTAAGTAATATATTTTTTTCACAAATTATTTTCTGAGCTGCTACTTTGGATTGTGAGAAAAATTTATAATCTATTTTTCATTGTTTTATTTGAAATTATAACCATTATTATAAATATAGAAAATATAAATCTATAAAAATGAAATACTGAACTTTTTAGGTTTGATTTATGGTAATATTTCTTGAGTAATCCAATATTCTAAGAGTGCATAGTGTGCATTGTTATAATGAGAACTTTTAAAAATAATGAATATTGTTTTAGATGTCTGGAGAGAACCTTACTCCAGTAAGTGAGTTGAATGCTACTCAGGCATAAAAGAAGTAAAAATGCATTGTCAAAATTCAAGGAGTTAGATACTCAAAGATACAGGAATAGAATAATCACCCAATCTAATTTTGTGGGAATGTTGGAGATATAAAGATTTTATAAACATGAATGAGCTTTAAAAATATTAATTTTCTAAATAGTTATTTCCATTTGGAGACATTTGATTCATAGTAAAGTAACTCCAGAAGTTGTATACAAAAATGACAATACTAATGTGATGTGTAACATCTGATATTAATAAACATATAACTTGAGAGTGTAAGAAGTGAAATTTCACTTATTGAATAAGGGGAAGTCCAGTTATTTGTATTGAAGATGGGAAAATTATTTGCAAAATTAGAGTGAAAACTGAAAACAAATACTTCAGGCAAAAGAGACAATAAAACTTCACTCAGCCATATTCAATTTATACAATGAAACAAGAGTATTAAATATTCAGAATTATAAAGAATATGAAAATCCTGATGAGTTACATTTTAATGATATCTTAAAATACAAATAAAAAATAAGAGTAATTGAAAAAATGACTACTATAGATCAGATGTGCAGAGAAAGAAAATGAAGGGGGAGAAACAATACAAATATAACCAAAGGTGAAAATTATAAATAGAAAACAAATGATTGTTTTATATTTGATAAAAGAGGCCATTCATTTTTTAGGCAGACTTTTTAGTAGTTAAGAATGTTTAGTTAACAAAAAACATGCCAAGTAATTATATAAATTAAAACCTAATAGAAATGGAAGAAGAGATAAAACATAAACATTAATAGCTGTTACTTATCACTATCATTCTAGGATAAATCAAGTAACAAAAAGTAAATGAGCTTGTCAGAGATACCAAATTAACTACCAGCACACTGTTTACTCATATACAAAGCAGATTAACCCATAGATTGATTTTATTCAATAAAGAGGCAAGAAAGGTTGATATAAGAGAAAGAAGAGGGAAGGATAACCAACTATATTCAGTTTGAAAAGAGTTTTCTGTACATATTTGGCATAGGGATAAAGGTTAGTTAAAAAGAGGTAAGTTTAGTCTACCTGCCTGTTTGCAAACCAACTAAGCAACATCAAAGAAAATAGCATAAATGCTTGCTTGTGAAATATTTCAGTATAGAGCTAACAAAATAAGCATACACCTATATGCTACAGAAACTCAGAACTCTTATGAATAAAATCAATGAATTGTATAAATGAAGAAATTTTGAATTCTTATATCAGTGTTATCAAAATGTTAGTTCTTCCTAAGTTGATGCATGATTCAAGGGAATTTCAACCAACATCCCAGAAAGCTATTTTGAAAATATTTAAAAAAACTGGTTCTACAGTTTATATGGACAGCCAAAGACCCAGAATAGTCAACATATTATTTAAATGAAGAATAAAATTCAAGGAGTAGCATTACCTTATTATTTATGAAATTGGTAATCAAGATAGTATGAGCTAAGTTAAGAAGAAAAGCAAATGTTACTGAATAGATAGTTCAGAAAAGACTTCCATAAATATAGTCAACTAAACTTTGACAGAGTTGTAGAAGTGGTTGAAAGAAGCAAAGATAGTCTCATCAACAAATGATACTGAGACATTTGAACATTTACATGAAAAAAGTGATTTAGAAACAGGCTATATATACCCTTCACAAAACTTAATTCAAAATGGAGCAAAGAACTAAATGGAAATTGCAAAATTGTAAAATGTCCAGAAAGTAGAAAAGTAGGAAACCTTGTGTATGATAATGATCTTTAGATTACTATTGATCACTACCAAAGATTCATTTCATGAAATACTTTACTCTGTGAAAGGCAGATGTAAAAAGAGTAAAAAGTCTTGTCATAGATTAGGAGAAAATATTTTCTATCCGGTGAAGGATTGTTACCCATAACATACAAAGAATGCTTAAAACTCAAGTACAAGAAGAAAAACACCATTACTAAAAAATGGACCTAACCTATATACCTTATCAAATAACACATACAGTAGCAAGTTGAAAAGATGTTTCATGGGACATCATCAATGGAATGCAAATTAAAACAATGAGCTAGCACTCTACATCATCTAGTGCCAAAATTGGGTACACTGACAATATCAAATGCTGGTGAGGTTGTGAAGCAATAGGTACTCTCATTTTTCGCTGCTGGTAGCGTAGAAATGGTCGATTTAGTATAGAAATTGTCTATTTGCTTTAAAAGAAGAGTGGCAACTTGGTTTTTGTTTGTTTGTTTGTTTGTTTAACAAAACTAAACACACTCCTCACCATATGACGCAGTCATTGTGCTTCTTGGTATTTACCTAAAGGTTTAAAACTTAATGTGCACACTTGAATGTATGTTCCATCTAGTACCTAGTTATAACAGCTTTAGTCATAATCACTGAACTTTGGAAATAACCAAACTATCCTTCAGTAAGTGAACAGATAAACATTTGACCAAAGAAATAGTATTCATCACTAAAAGAAAATGAACTGTCAAAATCATGAAAAAACATTAAAGTAGCTTAAGTGTTTGTTACGAAATGAAAGAAGTCAATGTAGAAGGCTGCATACTCTTACGATTCCAACTACATGTCATTACGGAAAAGGAAAAACGTAGAGACAATAAAAAGATACCTAGTAGCCAGGAGTTTGGGATGGACAGGATGAAAAGTTGCAGAATACAGGATTCTAAAGCACAGAAAGAAAATACTCTGCATGACACCATTTTGATTTATATATTTGTCATTATATATTTCTCAAAACCTATAGAATGCATAACACCAAAAATGAGCCCTAATGTATACTAGGGATTCTGAATGATTATGGTGTGTCAATCTTTGTTCATCAATTGTTTGCAATCTCTCAGGGGAGATAATGCTATTTAGGGACACTACCTATTTGTGGAGACTGTAAATGGGAAATTTCTATACCTTCCTCTCAAATCTGTTGTGAACCTTAAACTGTTTTTAGAAAGATGAATTATGTATACACACAAACACAAATACCCTATATACATATGCTCATATACTGATTGGGGGGAGTTGCTAGCAGGCAACTAGCAACAAAATTTGACGTTTAGAAAAGGAGATAATCATTTATTGATTTTTTTCCAAATATCCATTTCTTCAAACTTGTTGTAATGAGTAAAATGTACTCCTTGTGCTTTCAGCTTTTCAATACACAGATACTTAGTTTCGAGCGTATGTAGTAGTCAAGGGCAGTAGATAATACAGGGCTAGGAGTCACTGACTTTCTAGGATGGAGGTGGCTGTGTAGAATGGTGGTGCTCTAGTCAGAAACTCATTGGGGAGACAGGCCTGTAGTGAAGAAAAATAAAACTACAGGATCATGGCCAGGCATGGTGACACATGCCTGTAAGTGGCAGCCTAGGAAGCCACAGCTGGAGCCAGGGATAGTGGCTTGAGTCCCGCCAGGGGCATATAGCGAAACCTAGTTCCAAAAAAATATAGCTGGGCATGGTGGTGCACACTTGTAATCCCAGCTACCTGGGAAGCTGAGGCTGGGGATTGCTTGAGTCTGTGGTACCCCAGGCAATGTGAGCCTACTGTTCCACGGGCAAAAATAGTGAGACCTAGTCTCAAAAACAAACAAACAAACAAACAAACAAAAAACTACAGGATCATCATTGTATCTGAGTGGTAAGATATAAAAAGTTTAGAAAATATGACGTTGTCAAGAAATATAGAATTTTGTCAATCAATGTCCACCTTTTGAAATAATGGATAAAGAAATGTAAATGGACCCAAAGCAACAATTTTTGATGAACAGCATTTTTTTCTAAATGTTGGATTGTGGAACTAGGCTACTTAAGTTTACTCTGTCACGCAGTAACTGTGACATTTAAGGCAAGCAAATGTCTTGTCAAAATTCATTTTTTTTCCATTAAAAGGCAGCTATAGTAGCACCTACCTTATAAGCGTAGAAAGATTAGTACATGTATATCTTTTAAAACTATGCCTGGGTATGTTTGGCATTTTTTTTTTCTTATTGAGGTAACCTAGATTTACACTGTATATATTTGGAGTATGTTAGATGTATATCACCACATCTTATCAGATGTATATTGTCCCATCACAACCAACTCAAGAATATCCAAAATCCATCATAGTTCTCTGGGGCTCCTCCCCTACAATTGCCCATTCCTCTCAGCCTCAATTTTCTGGGGGTTTGTTTTAGTTTAGTTTTGTGGGTTCCCTTGCTTTCTATTCTCTGTGTTTCATAAAGGAGTGAAATCATCTAGTTTTTGCCTAACTTATCCTAACTTATTTCACGTAACTGAATCCCTGCCAGTTCTGTCCCAGTTATCACAAATTATGTCAGACATGTTTGAGAGAAAAAAATAAAGGGCAACTTGGCTGGAACAGGAGGAACTATGGGAGGGAATGAAAGTGAAAGAGGTGAGAGATGGCTGGAACTTTTATTGTGAGAGATATTGAAGACACTAGGGTGCTTTAAGCAACACTATGACAAGATCTGAAGTGTTTTAAATGGATCACTATGCTGTTTTTATAACGGAGAAGAACACTCTAGGGTGGTAACATGCCACCTGTTAAAAGACTATTTAACAAATACAGAGAAGAAATGAGGGTATGTTAGACCAAGAATTAGTGTTGAGAGAACCAAAGTAAACAGTTGTGTAAGGTTCGATACACAAAAGTTACCTGTCATCTTGGAAAGTAGAAAATTGCAGTATTCAGTTAGGATTGCAATATACAGTCTTCTTACCCTGTAATTATGAAATGGTGGCAGTTTACTACATCACCTACTTGTTTTCCTCAGCAGCAAACATTTGTTTCAGTTACCATTTAGTGATGGCAGATGATGTAAGACTCCCTAGCTATTGCCGAAAGTAAATGCCACCAAACAACTGGGGTGAGGGGACACAATTGCTAACTGACAACATCTGACATAGCATTCTTAATTTCTATTTCTTTTCCAAAGGAGCATATGATTTCACCATACTAAAATTGTATTGAGTGTAAAATATTGAATGATAATATAATGGTAGAGCTTTAAAAAAAACTCATAATTATCCCAAAGTTAAGTGTAAGTTATTCTTCTTGAATCACTTTGAGGTAAGGTGAAGTCATATGTACAGTTTGAAACTTGAGACAGTATATCTTTATACTGTTCTTTTTATATTTATAGATAGATGGGGGAAATGTTGAGGCACAGAAATCAGCTTATTATTTAGAAAGTTTTGCTACATCTACTTTGATTATTCAAAGAAAAAATGGAGCTGTATTTATCAGGTATGACTTAGTTACAATAAGAAAGTATGAGGAGTAAGTTTTGAAATTACTGGATGTAAAAGAATAGAGAAGAATGGGGAGAAACTGTGAAGATTGAAGTAAATTGGATAAAAATGATTGAAACTTTTAATTCCAAATTGTTTTCTTTTTAAAGTGAATACCCCTCCATTTTACTAATTTTTTGTTACAGTCACATTGCAAGTTCAATGTGCTCTCTATGTGGTGGTGATACTGATGTGTATAAATCACAAAAATGCCTGGGATCATATATAAGTTTTGAATGCAGACTTCAGTAAATGGGAACTAATTTGGAGCTAATGGTGACTAGGGAGACATTATGCATCTGGTCCCTACAAACCACAAATAGATTTAGAGACACATACATCTTATCACACATGTACTAGATTTTGAATTACTCTAATTTGTTTTTTATTCATATATTTATTTGTTCACCTGAATAACTCTAATTTGTATCTCAATTCACAAACATTTGAATGAATGCCTCAGCTAGGCATTGCTAAGCTGAAATGACTGTATATTAGACATAGGGCAATTAAGGGGTAAGTGAACACCACTGGCATTATTGTAACAGGTCAACTCTCAAACTCAGGAATGCTTCATATTCTTGAATTCTGTGGTTCTCCAATAGGTCTGAACATTAAAATCAACTTGGTAGTTTGAAAATGGTACTAATCCTTGATTCTGTCAAAAACCAATGGAATGATTATTTTATATGTAGCCACTTAAGAACCACAGTGAGTGTCAAATAGCTGAAGGACAATTCTAGTCTGTGATTCTGGTCCTTTACCAACCATGTAGGCATTAACCACTGGGGAAAAAATGGTTCCCAACTGTGTATATTTATTAAAAACAGTAGAAGAGGAAGATGATGCATGAAGATGACTCTTACCTTAAAGAATGTGTATTGTAGTTGAAAGAACTAGACATATACATGGTAAACTACTATCACAATTTCTCTATGACTTCAAGTTCTGAAATAGGGTAGGGTGATCAGCAATTATTTTGAAGAGACAGATGTACCTATTCTCAGTAATCACTGTTACTTGCTTTAGGAGGACTCTAGGAGGTAGTTGTTACAGATAGGTAAGATAAGATCAAGCCAAGTAATTTTTAAATAGTCTAGAGCTATTGTTACAGTGAGAATGTCTTAGATTCTAGAAACTGTAAACAGGTAGACATGATTTGTTTTTAAATGTTGCAAACTGTAAACAATGTTGCAAACCTTATTTTCATGAATAAGGTTTATGTTGTTAATCAAGTAAATCTTTATATCAAAATTAGTTCAATTAAAATATATAACATTCTTTGTAGCAATTAGAAAGAAATAACAGTTTATGTAAATCCTAACAATTGCTGTTGATTTCATATTCTCTTTTTTCCTCTTACAGAATCATCCAGTTTATATAATCCATGGTGTACTGGTACAGAGGTGCAGCTTGAGGACTAATGACTCTAGGTTTGGCATCTTCGCCTTCCAATTGACCTTGAGCAAAGTCACTAATCTCTGTCTCATGTTTCTTGATTTATAAAGACAGGAAACACATCTTTATTTGTCCTATAAAATTGCCATGGGACTTGAACTAGATAATACTTGAAAAGCTCTTAAAACAGCATCTGTTTTACTATGTGTTCTCAATAATGATTAGCTGTTAATATCTAATTTTCTTTGGAGTCATATAATAATTAGTGATCATCATAGCTACCCATAAATATAATGGAAACCAAAAAATAGATGATTTCTTTATTTAAATTTTCAATAACTGGAGTCTTTGGTCTTCAAAGGCATCTTCTATCATAGTTATAAGTTGTAGCCTTTAGTATTAGTTCCCTGTATGCCTCAGTTTCTCACCTGTAGAATGGGGATAATTATACTTCATGCCTCAGAGTATTTTTGTGAGAATTAACTGATTTCTGTAAACACTTAAAAGCATACCCAACACAAATTTACCACTGTATTGGCTGTTATTCTTCTGATAATCATTATTTTTATAATTGTGCACCATTCATGATCTTCCACTTTGCTATTCCCACAGTTCCCTAACCCCCTGAGGGGTCCTTTAGAGGATCCCCTCTACCCATGTTAATTTCCCTGGTTGCTTGTGAGCTTAAGGCAGCAGAAAATGACTACCAGCTTGTTAATAGCATTTGGACTAAAACTCATTTTTATAGAATGTCCTGGGAATTTACATTTTAAGCCTTTCATCACTAATATTCTCCAGTTGAAGGATATTCTCTAAATATAGGTAACAAAGAGCCAAATCTTATCCTTAAAACCTTTGAGTAGTATGGGCATTGACTGATATAGGAATAGAGTGGGGGTGGTGGAGACTGTTTCCTTCAACTTGTCTCCATTCTATATCTAAGGTAAGTTCAAAGGAAATGTTTCTCTGTGATTGAGAAAAAGGGAGAATGACTTTTAGCTCTTTGACACTTAAAATCTGAAGTGAAAATAGCTGAAGATAATAAACGTGAACTTGACTGACTACAATTTTTCCAGAGGTTTTCTTTCATAGGCAAATATAGGCTTTGGCAGTGGTGCTTTGTGCCCTGTTTGGCTCTGCACTGAGATACTTCAAGATTATGACAATAACCACAAATTTTGGAAAATATGCAATCGAGACAGGGTTTCCACACTTGGAAAGAACAAATTAAAACATATCTTCTTAACATTTCAGTAGTAAAAATTCTCTGATAAAAATAAACAGGCAAAATGTAGCATTCCTTTCACAAAATAATCAATTTAGACAGCATTTCTGCAGTAAATTTAAATCTAATCTGCATTATTAAATAAAAAATGATAGTGCTCTATTTTGTTTTACCTGCATTTGAGAATAGGTTTCTTTTTATCTAATGGAAGAGAACAAAAAAGAACAGACATAGTATTTTAAAAACAGCACCCTAAGGATTTTTAAAAACCAGAAAATTGAAATAACTTTGTAAAGATGGCATTATATCATTTTTAGAATTTTTAAAAAGCTTCTTTCATTAAAAATCACCCCCAAACTGCATTCCTTATAAAAGAAATTACTCTACTTATTTTTATTAGTTTAGCTCTAATGTCAGTACTCAGGTTTATAAGTGCAGTATTAGAAAAACAATGGATTAATAATAGATGTCATATGATGCTTTTATATCTCATATTATGTTTGATTCCTCATTGCTTTTCTCTGTTGCCTTAATTCCTAATCACTCTCCTCCAAACAGAGTGCATCTGCCAATTTCATTATATGGGAACTTAATAATACTTAATTAAAATACAAAGCTCTAGTTGCTATCTACCATTTAATTGAATGTGATTTAAATAAAACAATAATGGAAAGTATCAGATAGTTCATATATATATTTCTGTTTGACAAGGATAATATCTTGTCTGTTTCTTCAGAGTAGCCATACATTTTATAATTTTAGCTATATTATACAAAGAAACTTTGCAAAAGATTATTGGTTTTTCTCTCCTTTATAGCACTTAAAGCTAGCTTACTGTACATTTTTTAAGTATTAGTTTTTCTTTTGGATATTCAAAACATTACCATTACAATTTTATGCATCTTAAAATGTTTGTTGTTGATAGGTTTATGATAGTTTCAAAATATTAATCTGTGATGCCTAATAAGATTAAAATAATTTTATTAATATTTTTTGCCTGTAAATTTTTATGAAAAGTATTACTGTATGATAGTTTGTCAAATGAATATCTTTGGGTGGAAATAATAATTAGCAATTAGTTAATAGTTAATAGATTGAAGAAAATATAGCAATAGCAATAGACAACACAGGATAATTCAGGTAAACTGTTGATTCTTTCCTTTTTTCTTTTATATCCAATCAATTTTTATGAAAGAAAGGAGTAAGTATAAAAAATGGATCATAGAAGAAAAAAATGGAAACAGACACACTTTGTATTTAGAAATAAATATGTATTTGATAAAAATGCTCGTGAGTGATTTTTAAATACACAGGTTTTTATCTACTGCAGCATAGTTCATTCTAAACACAGTTGATGTTTCTTCTATAACCTTTCCCTGTCTCATTTTCTTCCATCACTCTCCAACACCATTACTGTTGCTGCTTAATTGTTTTGTACTTTTGCAGCATATATTTATAAAACATATATCCATAAAAACTCACTGTGGTTTCTCATATTGGAGAAATGTACATGCTTATTCTAGTCACTTTAAGTCCCCTATGATAGTCTGCTGTGTGGATGATGAACCAAGGTATGGACAGACAGAATTAGGTGCTGTGTGCAGGAAGGGACTAGTATTCTATCCCTGACTGTTTAGAATTGACAGCTTTTTGTTGATTTTATTGTCATTTTTAGATTACTTGTAGATAGTGCTTCCCCTTATTGCTTGTCTCCAGGCAGCATTCTCTCTGCTCTCCCCACCCTGCCACCCTTGCCCCTGTGGTAGTCTACCACTGCATACTATGAATATTCTATCATTAAAATTGCTTCTCTTTTTGTTAGCATGTAGTGGTACTACTCAAGTACACGCTCTGCAAAATGCTTGCACTGACGCTGTGTAAGAAGCTTGCGCCACAGTGTGCATTGATCTAATGTTTCTTCTTCCACAAAATAAGTTAAAACAAAAACAAAGCTATGTGTATAAAGGGGTTAGTTTAGCTGAATCAGAGTATGTATAATGGCATACAACAAACCTCTTGCGAAAGAGTTATCAACTTGTTTACAAAGAATTTCAGGCACTTTGGGTAGCACTGATTTGAAAAGGTGTATTTTTCCTGATATGTTACTCATAATTCAGAGAATAGTCATATATTGTGTTTCATGGTACATGAGTGCAGGAATTTCTCTGATTTTATTTCTAGTTGAAGAATTGCTAGGAATTGGACTGTAGTAAGTTTATCAGTAAATTTGCCCTTAATGTAATTGTGCCAGTTTACACTCACCAGAATGTTGCAAGTTTAAATCTACCCCCCAAACCTTACCCAAAGTAAAACTGTCAGGTGTTTCTAATCTAATGCATATAGAGTGGTTTCTCTTTGTTATTTTACCTTTCATTTTTTGTGATTGCTAGAATAGTTGCTCATACTTTTATGTTGGTTTTTTAACTATTGTCGTGAATTGCTTTTTTTTCTTACCGACTTAGAGGATTAATAAATATTATATGTCAGATAATATCTTCTGTTAAGACTATAAATATCTTCTAATTGCTTGCTGAATTTAATTCTGTTTGTACTTTTTTCTTTTGATCTTACAGAAGTTTCATTTTGATGCAATGAGATTCATCAATTTTATTCTTTATGATTTAAAAACATATTCTGTCTTTTTCAAGATACCTTTTTCTATTTCAAGCTATTAAATGGATTCTACATATTGTTGCTATGGTTAGAAGTTTTCAATTTATCATTTTTCAATTTTTTTCCTGTTTGGAGTGAGATCAGGATTGAAGTTTTTCTTTTCATATGGCTAGAAATGTGTTCTGATGCAGTTTAAAATTAACAAAATTATAAATTTTATAAATATAAGCTATAAAAATCAATAATTTGAGAAATTACTAAAAATTGACTTGGGAATATAAAATACTCCATATTTGTCATTTTCTAATATATAAGAAAGCTGTCCTGTCATCTTTACAATAATTTGGCTATTGTGAATTTGCTAATATTGTACAAATATATGCTATTTTAACCTTCTAAAGAGCCCAAGGTCCTATGAGGTTATGGTTATTTTTACAAAATGATCTTATATATTCTTATATCCTTGCATTCCCATATGTATTCTAGAATCAACAGTATTGCTTTATGAAATCAAATATTTTGTGCCCTAAGTGGTTTTAACATTTTTTTTTTGCATTTAAATACTATGCATATCTTCATTAGAATTATTCACCAGTATTTTCTGTTACTATTGTGAAATCTTTATATCATTTCTACATTTTAAAGTTGGGTGTACTATATAGAATTGTTTTATGTTGCTTTTATACAACTAATTTGTGGAATTATCTTACTTAAGAATTTAAAAATGCATCCTCTTGAATAGACAGGTTACAATATATCCATACATTTTTAACTTTTATGTTTTTTATTTCCAATGTTTTCCCCTCATACTTGTTATATTTCATTGGGAAGGGTTGTGAACATAATGCTATTTTCTTAAAGGTAATATTTGTTTGTTTTTCGCTTTCAAAAATATTTCCTAAACAATTTTCGCAATGGGAATGTGCCTTGCAGACTTCTCAAAATATGGAATAGTGGGGCCCCAGTTGCTGTGTTGCTCTGAAGCCATCCTTACTACAAACTGTTTCCAATCAATGACTGAGAGGAAAGGATACTGGATTAGGACCATTCCTAGGAATCTGGGGGTTCCATTGATAAATTTCGGCTTACAAATTCCTTATTAATCTAGCTGAATCTTTCTTGAACTGCCCAACAATCTAGGACAGTGTCCTCCCATCTTCCTTCCTGGTCTCTTGCACTCAGTGTCAGTTGTGCCTCATGATCTGACAGCTCCTTCTGGAGCCATTCATAACTATCTTCTCTTTAGAGGCATTTAAGAAAACGCTTGCACATGTAATTTAAACGAGGTGTTTGCTTCTTAGAAGACCCCAGGTAATATAAGCGTTATATAATGAAGGTTGTCCTTTCATTCCTACTACTGTAGCGGTTTTTAGCTTCATTTCCTTCTAGAGGGTGAACAGAATATTTTGAGTAATCTCATAAGTACTTGCTCTTTAGAAAACTGGAATTTTTATTTGATTCTCCCTGTAGCTCATTTGCCCTCTCCTGGGACTCTTTTTTGTTTGTTTGTTTTTGTTACCTTTTCATATAATTACCCGTTTAAAGTTGGAAAGACTAATTAGTGCTGATTTATTATATATAGTTTTCTTTCCACCTCCTTTCCATCTAAGAAGAATGTTGAGAACTGGCAGTTTTCCTGTCTATAGTCAGTTTGTATTTTTTCAATTTAACAAGTGTTTTTTTCTGGACTCCCTAGCGAATCCTCTCAGTCAGTTTTCCTTCAAGATGTTTGCAGGGTATAAATAAATATTTCAAAAAAGTATTAATTCGATATTTTCACACTAGATTTTGGAGAGCAGCAATAGTTCTGTGTAGATTTTTCATATCTTCTTACTGTCTGTTACTGCATTTCCCATTTCAATTTTATGATAAACATTTGCATCTTATATTATTTTGAATGGTGCTATATGTTTTATCACCTGTTTACCTAAATTTTTATTACTATTTTAAGTATACAGTTGAAAACTTTTGTAGTCTTCCTTTGACAGCACTGTTTTCTTAGTTCCTTTAGTATTATTTTAAGATGAAATTAAAATGAAAACACGAAACTATGTTAATTTCAAATGGAGACTAAACTTTGAAGTGTAGTATTTTTTTTTTCTGATGAGAATTTTCATTTGTTATATTGTAATACTATCCAAGCCAGCACAAGTACAAGATTTCTGAATGATTCCATTCACCTTCTGAGTAGGATTATAATATAATTTGTCAACTGAAATATATTTAGGGCAGTGTAAGAAATACTCAAAAAAGAGACTCATATAAGTCTGTACTTGAATCATCCCATACTATGAGTGAGTCAAATTCAGGAGGAATGTGAATATTGGCATCAAGTGAATGTTAACATCCAGAATTATTAGGTTGGGATGAGCTGGTGCTATGATTTAGAATACCTGACCAGGCTATGGACCTCATGGTAAGCAGAAGGCAAGCCTAGCCTAGGAGGCACAGTGACCACCCAAAAGAGAGAGAATATAACCTTCAAGTTAATTCAGTAAAGTGAATTGACATAATAGACTCCCTCAGACCAAATATTAATATTTACATAACAACTTATAAAAATAAAAATATGAGGATGGAATTCTTGAATGCTAGAAACATGGAAACATTAAAAATTCAAATTTATGAATGAGTTTAATTGAATGTTTAATGAGATATTGGAATTAGATATATACCTGTTTTAATGTCTGTGCTGAGACAGTCATTTGTGATACGTTTCTTTTGAAATAACCCAATTCCATTTTTAATATAATTAAATATTTGGACCCCTCTTATTATATCAGGGCAAGATTTTATTATACATAGTAAGAATAAAAAATGTATTAAAAATGTAGTGAAATTAAAAATTCAATAAGTGGTTCATAAAAATACTATAAGCTAATTTGAAGATAAGTTTCATGTGCTAAGAAAATCAAACATAATGGTGAGCAAAAGATGAAAGAATAGAAAAATAGATGTTCATTTAAAAATTGGAGAATGATAAGAATTTTCAATATATATTGAATAGGAGTTCCAGAAGGAATAAACAGAGAAACCAGGAAAGATACACTAACTGATAGAGTAATAGCTGAGTATTTCTCAGTATCTGATAAACGTAGGAATCATCTGATTGAAAAAGCAATATTTTATATGACTGAATTTATAGTAAAAAAACAAAAACTTTATATAATTACACACTTTATATAATTACAGTTATTCCTAAATAAACATTTTCAAGTGTCATTGTGCTCCTAAGATGAAAAAATAGGATCACAGGCAGTAGCGGGGAAATAATTCTCTTAAAGGAAGACAATAAAAATTAGATAGACAAAACTTATGAAACTAGATAGGAAGGGAGGACACTCTTCTACCTCAAATAAAGTCAGAAAATCCTTAGTATTAGGTACTGCTTCACTCAGTTTTGCCAAAAAAAAAAAAATGCATATAACATGGAATAGCATGTTTAAAACATGCTTTAGCAAAATGAAGAAAATAATTCTAAGCAATAATTTTAATTATGGGTATGGAGGCTCACATCAGTTCTGGGATTTGCAGACAGTTTGATAAAGTGGAGCAGTCTTAGGCCATGTATTGTGATGGAATCTAAGGCAAAGCCAAGGGACCAGTCTGGGCTTCCATTGAAAGGAGCTAGCACTATGTGTGAGAGAACAGCCCCTCTCAAAATGCGGTCTATGAATTGAAGCCATTCAGTAGACTTTCTCACTAGTTCCCAATGAGTTAAGTATAAAAAATTAGATAAGCATATAGACACCTTTGTAGCAATTTGGCATTGCCAGGAATATCAAGTACTTTACTTCCCACTTCAAAAATGTATCTGTCTGAGAGATACTAAAAATTAAAAATAACCATGACAGTGGTAAAAATGGTCCTTCTCAGGACTTTAGAAGGCTTCTAAAGTATTCTAAGTTGGGAAGGAACTAAGTACATTAAAGACTTTGAATTTGATGTCAAGTCTTATGATTTAAGTGATCCTACATTTTTCCAGGAAACTTCTAAAAATAAATGTGTTCTCAGTAAAATGTGTTCTCGATAAAGGAAAGTATATTGAGTATACTCCATATAGTCACCTTCCTAAAATCCACACAGTGGAGAAAATACATATTTTAAAAGCCTATTGATCACTTTCAGAAATACTAAAAAGTCTTTATGCTAAATTAATAATTATGAAGACTCTTGAATAATTTGAAGCAGGTAGAATCCAATAAAGAAGGCAGCCATAACTCAAGACTTAGAAAGGATGAAACTGAGCAAAAGTAATCATGTTGCTTGTCCAGAGAGGATGAAAACCAGAAGAAACTAGGAGGGAAAGAACATAGGGATTAGTGGTGTTGTTATATAGGTTGAGCAGCTAAATCTCTCCCAACACTTCAGAAAAGCAGTAGCAATGGAATGACTGGGTATCCTCCAGTTCTGGGACAGTGGAAGTGGGACCTTGATTCAAATAAGAAGCACAATTTTTGCCAATCTCTCTTACACATATTTTTAAAGCATTATTATTAGTGGAAACTTGTAATGATGATTCCTAAGTATGAGAAAATGAACTTTTAGTAGATCTTTTTAATTATCCATTATATGTGTTCTAAAGAGGGAAAAAATTACTGTTCTCAAATTTTCTCATCATTCAAAAAAGCATTTAAATGTATTTTTATTCCTGGTCAAATTTTAGTGTTCATTTTTCCTTCATTCTATGGGTACAGTACTTATATAATCTGCCCTAAATGCTTTAATGCTTTCCTATATAGGAATAGTAAATAGTATATCCTAAATAGTAACTATTTTTAATGCTAATAACCATACCAGGTATAATTTTTCTTTAATTAATTTTTCTGCTATATAATAATGAAATATATTTTAGTTAATCTTGTCTTTTCAAAAACAAACCACATTTCAGGAAGGGGAAAAATAAATGTTATACTCTGAATTCATACACGATAAGAAATTCATTCCACAAGTGGAGTAAGACCTTTAAAAGACCTTTATCTACCTCACAGAATAAATTTGATATGCCTTACAGACCATTATGCGAACTCTCCCTCACTATGCATGCAGATAGAACCATCTCTTGAAAGCACTAACACTATAATTTCCATTCAGATGATGAAAATGTAATGAAAATAGTTTATTATGCTACATTTGTATATGATTACATATTAGATTGTAGAAAGTTAACATTTATTTTTCTCCTAATAATCATTTTTTCAAGATCTAATAAATCCAAGAAGATTAAAAACATGCTTAAACTAAAAGATCCATTCCACAGGGCAGGATGCCCTGCTGGTGGTGGTGCTGAAACTGGTGCTTAGTTAGATGCTTAAGTGTCCCTAGGCTACTTATCAGGTTTCCTATATATTTCCCCTAACATTAGAATTATTTATTTATACTAAATATTTGGAAACAGATAATAATCATTTAAAATGCTCTTTAATTTGTCTTGATTCATATTATCTTCGTGACAAATATTTCAAGACAAATAAATAAGAATGAAATATTATAAAATTAACCCAAATAGAATTCATAACTCCTGCTTATTAAAATGAGTGATTTGACAAGAGGTATGAGGTACTTGAATTTGCTGAAACCAGATCTTGGATTAATACTACACTCTCTATGATGAATCTATAAAAACAGTGTGTTAAACCATCATATTTTAGAGCTAGGAAGGGTAGACATCATCTTATTAATACATTAGTTTTTTAGAGATGAGGATACAATTAAGTGATACACCTGAAATATTTCATGTAGTTCAGGCCAGACTTGAATTTTAGAACCCAGGTGACTTCATCTAATTGGCATGGTCTTTACATTACTCTTTACCTGGTCAAATTATCTTTAATGAAGAGTAACAAGTAATTTGTTAGAAAACATTTATGTTCTAAACATCTGAAAGAATAGGGCATCCAAAAAGCTGTTAAATTGAGAAAAATTGCATAAGCTCACAGTCAGAGGAACATGTTATATTACATCGTGTGTGCATTAATATCAATGAGAATTCAATACCAAGATCAAATGTACAATATGCTGCCAAATGTTTAATAATTCTTCAGTGTCTAATTAAGTCTAAGAAAGCTGCACTTATGAAGGAGTCATTGTAATTTCATATTAAGTACAATATAATGAACTGGTATAAATAGGATAACGGTGAAGAGCCAATGACTTAAGCTGATTGTCTGAAAGCAGGTTTCATGCTACCACAACCTTTTAATATCAACTTAGGCTTCCATATAAGACTGAAAGAAAAGAGAAATGCTACACTTGGTGCCACATGAAGTGGAGCTAGAAATTCATGGGCCTTAAGTGATCAATATCTTTATCACATCTGTGTAAATGTTGTGGGCAAGTACAATTAGAGTGCAAATCCCTGGATAAGCTGGCTAAGCTAAATTTCAGCTTCAGAAGCAAAAGATTTCTCTGGAGGGCACTTGTTAGGGAATATAGGAAACAACTATAAAAGATATATATTAAAGACAACATGTAGGTTAATAACGAGGACTCCAGAGTCAGGACACCTGGGTCAAAATTCTATCCTTACATTGTCTAGTTGCATGACCTTGCACAAGTCATTCAGCTTCCCTGGGCATTCATTTTCCCACTTAGGAAAGAGAATATTTTCTTCATAAGGTTCTTATGAGTATTAAAATATGCATACAAAAGCCCTAGAAGAGTATCTGGTTTAAAATGAGAATTCAATAAGTGTCAGTAATTTTTATTCATGGAAGAGCATTTTCCAAGTAGCCTTTAGGCAAGGAAATAGCCCTCTCTACTCTTCACCCTCACCCCCAAAAGAACATTTCCGGATCCTGAGAAGGAAAGCTTATTATTTCCTTCTAAGGAATACCTTCACTCCATTGGTATCCCAACTGTGTTGATTCTTGAATCATGGTTGCAGGATGCTTCCTGGGAAAAGACAGCCCTGACGACATTAATTAGCCCCTACAGTGGTTTTCTGAATAACTCCTCTAGGTTTTTGTTAAAGAAAATAGTCCCTGACTTGAAAATACAAAAATGTATCCAAACTACAAAACAATAGCTGAAAAAATACATGCTAGGACATTTCCTTGATGTCTCTGGTGCTTTAAAATTAAATATACTCTTAGTAGCCAAGTGTAAATATATCTTTCAGAAGAAACCAGATTGTGATGAGAGATAAAAGCTCATAGGAGATCAATAGGTTTTTCAAAAAATATTCTGAGTTATTATGCATTTTTTGACAATGCACCTTTCTAACATGCAAGAATTCTCAGTGTAAAATGGTTTAAAGAGAGATTCTGTATTTTGGTGTATGTTTCACCAGATGAAAGACCCTCATAGACCACCCTTCCTTTGACATTCTGGTCACAATGATGGCAGGAAGTCTTTCTTCTCCTGTAACTGAGTAATCATGATAAATGAATTTTGAAAAGTCAGTGAAAAGCCTACAGCAGTGCTTTACATTATGTCCCAATTATCATGTTTTATAATTAAAAAATTATATTTTCTAAAGTATGAGCACATCATTACCATCAGTTTTACTCATTATTAAACCTATGGTTTTGATCTGATTCATCTAGATCTGGGAATTGATGAAATGATTTCTCTTTCTTGGGCATCTCTTTCAGGGCTGTTGCTCAAAGGTACTTCCAGACAGAGGAGGGCCATTCTGTCCTGGTCAAGGACATTTCAGAAGTTGAAATACAAATTGGAATAATGAAACTAACAGACCATCTTCTAGGTTTACTCAGACTTTTTGTAGTGCAAAACGTCTTCAAACAGAAATCCTCAAATTTCACGAGATGAGATTTACTGACACATATTCAACCAGGGTTCCAATATCTTACCTGAATTCTGAGGTAGAATCTTTCTTTTCCAAAGTATTTACATATTACAGTGACATCCAGAGAATTCTTTAAGCAATTCAGGAATTTGAGGAAGGAACAACATAGTAGGTAAGATTGACTGGATCCTGGAATAAATCTATGTATTTTTACCATAAACCATGTGTTTAACATATTTTGTGTGCACAGTATATGTATATGTATATATGCACATGCAAATATATGCACATATATACAGATACATAAAGATTACGGAAATAAACTTTATTTCTGATATCTCTTCTTTATCTTTCAAATTTACTTAATTCTCACTATCACAACCAGGTTTTGGTTCCATATGGATAGGGATTATTTATTCAATGTCTTCAACATCTGTACTTTACCTCAGTTGTTTTTGTTGCCATTGTCCACAGTTTACTTACAGCACTGATTCTTTAATGAACTGATTTCTGTGGTCATTTATTCCTTCCCATTTCTATTGGATTATGTCAACTTTACTAATTTAATGTTTCAGGACTGGTATTTTTTTCCTATTGTCAGGAGACAAGGTGCTATGTTTTATACCTTTATTCCATCTCTTTCCCATACACAGTGGCATGGGGAGGGTTATTTTGTACTCTCTTGGGCTAAAAAGTAACTTTTTTTTGAGGTTGAAGTTGAAAACTGATTCCTCCTTTATGTGGCACTATGCTACTCCTGTGTGATGCTGTAAAACCCTCTCCCTGATAGCAGTAACACAGAGAACAGCCTTTTGACCAGTCTGTGCCTACTATTGGGTAAAATAGACCACAGATATTACTCCATATTATCCCCACAAGAGGTATGCACAGCAAGAAACACAGTCAGCTAGATTAAATCAATTGCCTGAGGTCACATATCTAGTAAATTGAAGAGCCAGGATTCAAACAAAGGTCTTTGGCTTTACATCCCTTGGTTTCACTGTTAGACCATATTGTTGACTATTGAGTTAGTAATTCATCATCATATATGCATTGTCCTAGAAATAAAATGGAACAGAATAATAGCTTATATGTTTTTGTTTTTGAGACAAGATGGTCTGCTTTGATGCTGATTAGAAACCAACAAAATTTTACAAATTATAGATACTCAGCTGCCTAGTTCCTTCTGATTAACTCAATATAACAGAGTGGGATAATTTGCATAATTTAAATATTCGTATCCTGTACAAATAGAATTATTTATGCTATATGGCAAGGTAATAGTATGGGGCACACAGTGGGGTTGAAAGTGCTGATGTTTTAAATATTGTAGATTTAAAAATTAGTTTTAAAATAAGAATAACATGACAAATTTATAATTTATAGTTCAGTAAACTCTGAAAATTTATTTCACTGCTGAAATACTCTCTTCTTGTAAATAAAATATATAATAAAGTTCTCTAAATAATATGCTACCCATGAGGACAATCAGCTATTCTTTAAATCAGTCTTAGTTTGTGGACTTAATAGTAAACATCATTGCTACTGAAAAGGCCAATAGGCCCCAACTTTTACATAAATTATTTTTTTGTTACAATTAATTAGCATTTGTATAGAAACAATGTACATAGTCAAATTGGAAATGGATCAGAGGTGGGTTATTTGAATTCTTTTAATAGACTATGAGCATTCAAAATGCAGAATTCCTATTTCTTCTTCCTAGTTTTTTCTTCTCTTCCTGTTTCCCTCTCCTTCTGCCTTCTGTTGTCTTAACCCTCCCTTCTCCACCTCCTACCCTTATCTTTGTATCATTTTCCTTCCTTTCACCATTCCTTTTTCTACTTTCTTTACCCTTTCTCCCTCCTTTTTTTCCTCTTCCTTCCATCAACCATCTTTCCTTCCTTATTTTTTTTTTAACCAAAATATTATTCATACTCACTTGGATTTATTATCAACAAAACCATTTGCTTTTGGTACTCTCTTCTACTTACCACATACAGGTGAGACTTGTATTTCTAGAAGGCAGGAATAACACATTATTTCAGTACTTCATAATTATACTACTTTAGTTGGGGAGTACTTAATACTTGAGCTGTGACTGAGATCACTGACCTAGTTGTCAGTACCACTCTTCATTATATAATAGACAGTCAAAGGCTCCTTATTAAGTGCCCATCTATGAATGCCAATGGCATATATTATGGGAAACATGCTTTCAAAGAGAACTTTCATTTGGAAAAATTGTGACAAAGTTGCTTTTTCACCTTTGCATTATTTCCAGTCAAAAGCAACATAAGGAAATATGTTTCTTCTTGTGTTTCCCATTTCTTCAAGTGGACAAACAGGTCAAGAGATCAGGTGAATGTAAAGAAAAGACTCAAAGGGAAGAATCACCATCAAAACAGGTAAGAAAGAATCCCTCCCATTTTTCCAGGTTGATTAAATGTTTCAAAGTATTTGGAGTTGCTTTCAAATACAGACAACTGCTACATCTTAGAAATAGCATGTTGACATCCTTGAAAAGGCCATTATTTCAAATCATCAGGAAGGGTTCATATTCTATCTGAAATTTCAAGTTCAAATGAGAGAACTATGATATCTTTTCCCCCTTTTGCTAGGTATGCTCTCTGTTTTGGCATTGTTTGTATTTCCATTGTATAAAAAAAGATAGTCCTTCCAAATCCCAGTGGCACTATACTTTCAGTGGCATGTACATATTAGAAGACTTATAAAAATCCTCTATTGAAACGTTCAGTTGATAGTTTTAATTTTACTCTCTTTTCCTGGTAAATTTTTTCTGTTTCCATTTTCTCTAGTGGGGTATTTTAACAAGGAAACTGAATTATCTCATCCTTCCCAACACATTGACTATATCAAACTGGGCAAGTGTCTGTCTATAACCATTGCCTCTGTGTTCAAATGTTTTATGCTAATAGCAATCAAAAAACATGACAAACTGAAGAAAACTCTATGATTCTACCCTCCCAAATTTGGAACATCTTGCCAATAAGACAGCACTTACAGCCTCCTGCTGACTGACAGTTATGTGTGATTTTATTGCAGTTAGCTGTCAAGAAGTTGTACACTGATGGATAAGAAGATATATTGATTGGACATAGGCTAATTATTTCATTAGACATAAAGTGTCCTCACTGAGCTCTGGGAAAGGTCTATATATTAGTCATTTTAATTATCACCAGTTTAGAAAAAAAGACAAATTCTTGTTTTTCTCATACTACAGTTACATGATCCCTTTCATCTGGATTCCAGGTCATTGTTCAAACACTTCGATTTATCCTTGCAATATTTTCTGAAACTCAAGGAAAAGCATTGCCAACTTTGTTTTTTCAGTGATGAGTTCCTGGCAAGAAAGAGGGGCAAATATAGAGAAGATTATGGCAGGTACCGTTAGAAAAGCTGAGAATGCCTAATAAGAACAGGACATCTATGCTGCCATTAATACTTCACCCAAAATGTGTGTAGATTTTAATGATTGCTATGAGTGGAACTGTGATTTTACATAAAATAAACAAGTACACCTCTTTACCTGCTATGCACAAGGTTTTATGGTAAGTCTTGTCCAATTTGTATTTTCAAGAAGACAAAAGTTAACAACTTATTATTTTGCATTTTGCAATTAAGCATTTTCTCTATATGGTTTTATTTAGGAAATGCCTTTATAACTTGTGTTTCCTTCCCTTGTGGGATCGTCAACAGCATTCATTTTAAGTTTCCTAAATGCAAATTATATTTTCAGGAAAATATATTTTCCATTTAAAATACATTTATATATACATTCCTTAATACAGTTTAAAATACATTCCTGTATATCTAGCACCCAGCTTCTTCTAAAGATATCACCTTATTTCGATACTTTATAATTATAGCATTCTGGATTTTCAAAATAATAAATTGAATATGCACAGCAATATTAACATGATTGTAGACTTGGTTTAGATGTTACCAAAATAATAGACTTACTTGAATTTCTCCAATTTTTCTATTCTATGATCAAATCCAAAATACAGCACTGCATTTGCCATATCAATAATCTTTGAAATTCTCTTGTTTGAATTTACCTTTGGCTGATAGTTTTGAAACATATGCAATCTTTCTGAATTAAAAAAATACAGCACAATTTATATCTATGGGTTGAACGACAAAATGTAGTTGTTTATGTATAAAATGTTTTTATTTTACTATTTTCTCCTCATATCCATTCTTATGCTCATTTTCAATTCTACTTAGCTCCTTTTAGTTACAGTAAATGCATAAGAAAAAATTTAATGTTAGAAGAAATGTGAAAATTACATTTAAACACAGAATTTTTACACTAAGTTGTACTTTAGCCTGAAAGATTTCCCTTTAAAAGATGAATTAGAAATAATAGAAAGTGATTTATTTTCTATGTTGCCCCAGTATTTTGTAACAAAATAGATTAATTATGAAGATTAATTACGATAGATGTCTATCTCTATATAGAGATATCTCCGTATAGAGAGACATCTATATTTATCTGTCTGTCTGTCTCTCTGTCTATATAATATTCTAAACTAACAAGTTGTCCACCTTGACTTGGTTTCCTATATTTTTTTTTCACAAAAATTTTGGAATATATTAATTAAGCTTCTACCTCAGAGATTTTGCTTCAGCTGTTTCTTCTATCTAGAGTGTATTCATAGATACATATTTGGCTACTTTTTTCACCACTTTCAGATATTTGAACCAGTCTCAGCCTCTCTATGATCTTTTTCTGATAGAGTGCTTAATGTTCAATCTGTGGAATTTCCCAACTCTCCCATGGTTAGTAATACTCCCAACCTTGCTTTCCCTGTTTGAACTTTTATAAGAGTCTTTTACCTGAGTTTACTGTTACATTTTTTTGTTTACCTCTCTGGATAAACTCCAAGTGGGACCTTATGTGTATTGTTTAATTTGAGGCAACTAGTATAGTGCTGACATGTACTGTATGCTCATTGGATAAAGAATATTCTCTATATTAGCAAAGAAATACAGAGAATGTAGAGTTCTACCCACTCTTAGTAACATGTATTTTAGAAAAAAATAATTCTTTCCTTTCAAAATACAAATTGCTTAGTCTTCCTGCAAAATCTAAGTAATCAACAAGACTTAGGATAGGTACACTTAAGGGAAACAAATTACTTTTCTTTGGTGAATGCTGATATTTCAGTATATATACGTGGTGTTCTATGTACTCACATATCCACTTTAAAGAGAAAGTGCATGCTTAAACTCAAACACACAATTGGATACTTTTAAAAGATAATTTAAGTGAATCTATTGATAAACATTTCTATAAAGTGAAACAGTCCCTTGAATGAATCTTGAATCTTGAGTGAATCTTGAATGAAAATAATAGTAACATTCATTTATTAAATACTTTAAATTGATGAGAGCATATTAGGTATCGTACATGTATTATCTAATTAAATGTGCTTGATAATCTATAGAGATTTCCCCCTGCTTATAGGGTGGTACATAGTTCACTCTGTACATGTGATAGGGTCAAAAATCCAACAATTTGTTGACAGGGATCAACTTTAGAGACTTTGCATCTATCTACTCCCCTTTCTTCTTCCTTTTATTTATTTTTTTTCCTTCATAGTAATCAAACTGATAATACATTTAATAAAAATTTCCATGCAGCATTTGAATATTTTCAAAGGGCATCTAACTTATATGCTTCAGTTAAGTTACCTCCATGCTCCTAAGACTGTATATGTTATTACAGATTATGGGTTACAAAAGGATAAGTAAAGAAAATATAATTTAATAATATTTTAAAGTTTCTTTGAGTGCTTACTATAGGACAGATACTATAGTCATTTGAACCAAACTTATTTTAGGTCATGTACCCAGTGTTATCAATATAGCAAGGAAAAAAAGACAATATGCATGACCTCTTAAAGTAAATGCTAATAACAAGAACAAACAAGTAAACAGATAAAATAAAATTTCGCATATTGATAGTGCTAATAAAGCAATGGAATAAGTTTATAAAATAGAGAATAGCTAAGATACCATATAGATTAAAGATGGCCTCTCCAATGTGGTATTTCTTACTTTCTTAATATTAAATAATTTATTTATATATAAATTTCACATCTTTGTGATCTCTGGGGTTCACCGCCCCCCGACCATTTTCACCCTGCCCTATCCCCCCCAAGTTGTGTACTTTAATTTGGTTGTTGGGTTGTTTTGACTTTTCTTCATAGCTTTTTGTTTATCTTTCCCATGTCCCATATAATAGAAACCATTTTGTTTCTGTTTTTTTTTTCTTTTTGACTTGTTTCTCTGCTAATATGATTTCTTCTAAGACCATCCATGTTATCATAAAATCATCCAATTTGTCATTTTTAATTGATAAGTAATATTCCATTGTGTATATATACCACATTTTTTTTCATCCAGTCATCTGTTTTGGGACATTTCGGTTGCTTCCATGTCTTTACAATTATAAATAGTGCTGCAATAAACATCCAAGCACAGGTGTCCCTTTATACAAGCATTGAGGTCTCCTTTGGGTAGATTCGCAAGAGAGCAATTGCTGGGTCATATGGTAGTTCCATTTTGTGATATTTCTATGCCATTGTAAGGTTTGGTGATCAAATGTCCTGAAATCTAATTCAGCATGAATATTTGCCTCATGAATTGGGAATTTCACTTTACCAGATTCTACTTCTTCATTTCTTGTACATATCATATTAAGAGAATAATAGTCTATTCTAATTAAAGTAATTGAATAGTTCATATACTAGAGAAAATGATATTTCCTAAACCAACACATCATTTCATTAATAAGATATATTTTGATTCTGTCTCGATTCAGAAAGACATGCTTCCAAGGATTTTCCTAATAGTTCATATCATCCCTGAGCAGGAGGATATCTAGACAGGCTTCAGTAGGTTACTGTGAGCTTATTTGAGTTGATCTAGTTCTTGTGTGTTCTCTCTCACTAGTATATCATTCAACATTTCTTTTCTATATCTCATTGAATTTAAAATATAGGCACTGCAAATGAAAATCAGAATTGAGGTGAATAGAAAAGCTATGCTAGTATACTAAGTTCTGACTGATGCCTTTGTATTAGGCTGAACTTACACAACTTCCGAGGGACCAAAGTGTGCATATATACATACTTTAATATTTGAATATGAATAACAAATATTTGAATATGAATAACAAATTATTATACTATCTAATATATGTTCTTTTAATATATGTGGGTGTGTTATATGTGTGTAAGATAATTCTCAGCTAAAGTGACCCTCTATTAGTAGAAAATTAGCATAAGAAACAAGAACTGAGTAAATGGTAACCTGTGCAATTTTTACTACTTTATGAACTATAAATATACTGTCCATCCGTGTATAAATTTCATACTCTGATGAACACTGGTAGCACCTACTACATGACTGGCACTGTGGTAAGTGTTGGATTTACAAAGATAAATAAGATCAATGGTAACTCAGTGGCACAGTCTAAGTGTAGAAATACACATAGAGGTTATGGAAGATTTTCTAGGTGAAATGGTATGTGGGTTAACTATTTCAGATACTGTTTCCTTTAGGTCTGCTTTTTCTAATTCCTCTTAGGGGACCTATTGATGCTCTGCTCTATTTCTGTTACTTCTGAGTTATATTAACTTTACTCAAGACTACCTATGTTGTTCTAGTTTATTCTTTGGTATACGCTTTAAAGGTAAAACCAGTTTTGAGTGATTATGTCATCCATATAGACTGTACAATAAAAATGTCTGTGACTTTTTTGTTTTGGGAAAACATGTCCACTTCCCAGATCCCTAGGTCTTGCATTAAAATACCTTCATTTGGTTTAAGTGGAAGTCCAAACCCATTTCTTGAAACTAAATGCCTTTGTTGTAGCTTCATTTACACATGGCAGACAGTGAAGAAAGATTTATGTTGAACCAAAATGAATGTGACACCTTTGTCCATGTATTATCATTTGCCATCCAGAAATAATTTGCTGGATACAGTAAATTCCAGTTGTTTGTCATGCACAGGGAATCTTGTAAATTAGAGAAAGTCCTTACTTAAGTGTTTTTATTTTCTAGAAATAAGGCAATAGAAAATGTGTCAATGGTAATGATAATGAATTATTCTGCCATAAATCCAGTGGTCTGAAGAACAGATATCCATTTCCTCACAGTTTTGGAGACTGGAAGTCCAAGATCAAGGTGTTATCTGGTTTGCTTTCTCCTGAACTCCTCACTCTTTGATCTTCCTGAGTCTTGGTCTCACTTTATAAATGTCTGCTGTCCTCATTCTCTCTTTTTTTTACAAGAACACAGTCATACTGGATTTGTGCCCAATAAAATGGTCGCATTTTATCTTAAGTATCTCTTCAAATTACTAAAATCAAACCTATTTTCTGAGGTACTGGGGGGTGTTAACTCTTCAAAATATAAATTGGGGTGGGAGGAGTCCATAATTTGACCTATAACAGAGGAAAGAGGATGGTTCTGAAGGCAGTACTGAGAATGATATTATGAGGTAGTGGAGTGGGCTAGTAGGCTACCTTAAATAGCATGGCCAAAGGAGGTCTTTTTGAGGAGCCTCCTCAAAAGAATTTAAGGCTACAAATGGAAGGGTATGCCAGGCAGAAGAAACTTTAAAAACTGAAAGTACTTAAAATATTTGAGGAACTGAAAGGGGTAGTTTGAATGTTAGGATAATAGTGAACCAGAGAAAGAATCCTATGAAACTGAGTTTGCAAGTTGGTCTCTAATTTTTTTAATTCTGAGTTTCTAAATGTTCTGTTCGAATTTTCATGGTTTAAAATACAAACAGTAGAACTGATTACAGAAAATTATGTGCTGCTTATGAGTTAAACTATAGAATAATGAGCTTTAAAAAGAAGAAGCATTTTTTTTTTCACACATCATTCATTATATTTGAAATTACATTCTAGGACGTTCATTACTATAACTAATTCTGACCTAACTCTAGCAAAATGGAGGTGGTGTATTCACACATTTCTATCATCTGATCAGCCTCAATCACTTTACAACTGCCATCAAAATCTGACAAGTCCATGATCACTGTTCTAAAATACCTTCATTAAAAATATCCTTATCAAATATGTCAAAAAATCAGGATTTGATTTGCTGTGCAGTTAACCTCCAATTAGTTTTGGGAAAGAAAGTACATTATAATCACTCTCCAACTATTAAAACAATTTCAAATTTGGTAAATTTCTACTTGCAATTATATAAAACAATGGCAAGTGTCTTTTTAGGTAATTACATCTAATCAATTATAATATAATCTATTTTAAATCCACTAAGAGATATTTCAAAATACCAAATATGCTATTCATTCACTTATATCTCTGTATTAGGAAGTAAAATATAAAGTGTAACATTCCCTGCAAATTGAAACTTTATTAATAAGGGTGATAAATTAATGATGTTTTAGAAGATGTAATTTTTGTTTCAAAAGAGAGGGTAGACAGGTTCAACTGGATTCAAATATTTTTTTCTTATAAACTATGATACCTCAAATTACCCCTCATTTCATTCAATTATGATGCTTTTTTTATTCTAGTAGTGCTTTACCTTTCTGAATCAGCCTTCAACAGAACATTTCCCACCACACTCAGTCGTCAGCATTGCTCTTGGGTTGTTCAAATGAGTGAATGCTGAAACAGGTTTGAACTTTCCATAAAGAATTAAACACCCACAGCGTTGTCCATGTTGATTTTTATGGTTCTCTTGAAATAGCTCTGCATACAGAGTTAGCATTTCTAAGTCTACAGCTCTCTTTTCTACAAAATGATATCTGGAAAACTTCCTTCCAAGAAGCATGCTGAAAATTTTGTTACATTTTTAAAATCCTGTGGTTTGTGCAAAATAGGCATTCAATAATTTTCTGTTGAATTAATGAATACACTCTAGAATATTCCAAAAAGTGATTTTCTGTGTTATTAGATGCATGGTTTTGCAACTAATTCTTAGTTATTTAATCCTTCATTCTTAATTAAGAATTAACCATTTAAAAAATCTTGATGATGAAAAAATTCTGAAGATTCAGAACAGAACAGGCAATTATAGTAACTGATAAATTTAACTTTTAAATTTCTTTTGTGAATTTTAACCCCCCCCCCCCAGATGCACATTCCTTATCCAGTTTTTGTTTTTAAGGCTCTAGGCTAAACCTAAATTTGAGTCAGAGTTGGCAAAATAGATTTTGCTATGAGTTCCCTATCAATAAATGGAGTGTGCCTATCAGAAGTACAATTAATATCAGGAGGAATCTGAATTCATTAGGGCTTTGGTATTAATTATGTCTACCATGAGGGCTGGAAGGGAGTTTTAACACAGCATTTGCCATTCCCAGATTAAGGAGTATTTGGTAATGAATTAATTTTTTTTGTATTCTACAATTATTTTCTTCTTTGATAACATCCTTTTTCTATTATCCAGCATTCATAATAAACACTATCTAGTTCATTTTCAAATTTTGCTCAGAAAGAAAAATGTCATTTGTAAAATCCAAAGCTAATAATAATTCTAATTTTGAATATACCTTTATGCTAGTCACCAATAGATGTTTACATATATTTATGTAATACACTGTACAATGTCTGTGGAGTAGGCCTAGTTCTAATTTACAAAGGGAAAAAAAGAAATTCAGGTAGTTGCATAATCTCAACTATGTGAGTTAATAAGTGCCTAGTTCAAAATTTAAGTTTAGGTTTCTAGGACTCCACAGCCTGTGATCATAATAACTGCACTTGTAAAAAGAACACTGAGCCTCAAAACATATGAATACCAGTTCAGATCAAGGCATTCCATGGTGTGGTCAGTGTTAATGATGAAATCCAATTCCCAGTAAGTTAATTGTTTGTGTTTTGTCATGTTTGACATCTCTTTAAGTGGACACCACACCACACAGAGCAACACTGTTTGGGTTAATAAGATTCCACATGCTTTAAACAAGGAACAATTTTAGGAATGATCCTTTTCAACAACCTCATTTTCTGAATGCAGTGATACAGCTTGAAAAGGGATACAGAAATTTTCTCTGGTTCATGATGACATTTAATGAAAGAAAGACTAGTAGTAGTATCCAAGGAATCTAACTCTAGATCTTGGGTTCTTGCTATCATTTGTCTACTTTTCTTGAGCATGCCAACTATGTGACACAAAGGAATCCCATGATCAAAGCAAAAGAATAAATCTAGTAATAAAATCATGTCATAGGTAAGGGAAATAAAAGGAGAAGAAAAAGTGAATTAATGACAAAACATTATTAAATAACTTGAGGGGAAAAACACTTGACTTGCATATTAGCAAACAGAAAAATAAATTCTTAGAGCACCCACCATCTAAAATTACATTTGCCTTTATTGTATAGGGTTTTATCATTTACACATTGACCAACAGATGCTATCATTTAAAAGAAAAAAAATAAATTATAATCCCTCTCCTTCAGGAATTGACCGAATTGTTTCAAGTGTTACCTCTCTTTCTATCACAGACATCCTAAAAGGTGATTCCAATGTATTTTGAGGTCACTGGAGATATTGTGCAGAAATACCCTCAAAGCCAAAAGGAGTCACTCCATTGTAACCACTGAAAATCCTAGACGCAAAAGAGCAGTACACAGCCATGCTGTTAGACAGGGCCCCCTAAAGTCTTGAGATGTTACAGTAATTACTGAGTCGTGAATTTTAGGTGCTGAAATTACTGAGTTATGAATTTTAGGTGAAATAACACTCAGGGGCCCATGATGCCTGATGACATTTGAAAGGATTCTGATTCCAGTATAATAGCCTAATGAACTTATCATTCAATCACTTTTGGTTGCCTTATAGCCTAAAAATATACTGGTTATTCCTAAACCCCTGTCATGTTTTTCCTGGATGACTTATATGTTAGGCATTGTTATGCACTAGAGCTGCAAAGATAAATAAGACAACTAATCGGAGAAAAGAATGCCACAACATATCTAACGTACATCAAAATATAGTAATAAGAATGTGAACAACAGACACAATGGATTAGAAATTATTATGAATTGTCTGTCTTAATGTCAGGCTTAATTCTGGTTTTAAAAATATCATGAAAATGTAATTATTTCATTTGCCATCTTCTCTGTTTTAAACCTACTACTCATAGGTACACAGCTTAGTTCTTGGACATAAGTGATCGCAAGACTCAGGGTTATTACTTAAAATAGTGTATGTTTGTATGTGTTTGTGTCTGTGAGTGTGTGTTAGGGCTTTATGTTTTGAGGTATCAAAGATAAAAGGAACTCAGGCAACTCAACTGTCATCAGTTAAATGAAACCAAATCAATCATTAACCCTTAGTCTCCAAATTTGTTTTTTAGTTACAGGTGTAAATAAGAAGACATTTACGAGCCATGCTGCTGGGCATTGCTGTGTTCCTTTCAGGGTTCAGGAATGCAAGGAGAGGGGGAGCTGCTATGGGCGCCCCCAGTCACCTTACCACTAGGTGGCGGGGGGAGGTGGGGATAGCCCTGCCCATACCCCAGGTTCAGCCATGCTGCCGGGCACCGAGCCCGCCTGCCAGATGTGGAGGGTAGTGGGTGGTAGGGGTGATTCCCTCTGGTCTTCTCCAAATCCAGTCAACCCTCACCAGAAGCAACTAAATCAGCGATTCAAGGGCAGTTGCACATGAATACAAAGGTGAAAAACAAAGAAGTACTCTGGAACAGCAAACATGTCAGATCCATGGGACACAGGACTATAAGACTGATTATGGGGACAAACTACCTTAGAAATACAACCACTGTGATCTGCAATGATGGGAACGGAATTTCCCATTCAGAGATGCCTTCAGCATGATTAAAGGACCCTCCCACTTAAGGGGGTGAGGAAAGCCACAGAGACAGGCAGTGGCCCCACGACAAACCAGACCAACCATCTGTCAGGGCCTATCTCGATAAAATAAATAAATAAATAAATAAATAAAAAATGGTGCGCAAACTTTGGCTGGAAGAAACACTCCCAACGCCAGCAACCAGAACTACAAAACAAAGAAGGAGCAAAATATGACAGAAGATGGGCCGGAGCAGCTAACCAGAAAGAAGGAGAAGGCACTGAAAGAACACAGTCGTGTGTGAACCGGTGGCCAGCAGCAAAAAAAAAAAAAACAAAACACTTGGAAACCTAAGCACAGGCCACTGTGTCCCAGGAAACCACGTCCACAGCGGGGAAAAGGACATTGCTACAGGAAAGAAAAGGAAGAACCCAAGGGACTAAAAATTAATAAATGGCAGTGAAAGAAGAGATGGAGAAACCAGAGGTTGGGGGGGAGGGGAAGGAACACTCAAAAGGCAAATGTAAACAAAATTTATTCAATAAAAATATATATTATTAAAGATAAAAAAATAAAATTAAATCACCATGTGATACCAAAAAAAATAAATAAATAAAAAAAGAAGACATTTACTTTTCACAGAATCAGGGTTTTCCCTTGAAGTTAACAAAATAATTATTTCCAGGGTAGTCAACTATAAATCCTAAGAGGTGAAGTGTCAAGTTAGTGAGAAAAGGCATCCCCTCAGGTGGAAAATTCTCTATATTAAGTTAATGTTCAGTGATATTTAGGTACCCGTTTTGGTAAATCTGTAAAGGCTGTTTCTCACTGAGAAATTAAGATTTAAGTGAATAGAAGAAAACACTTGTGAATACAATTGAGATTTTTCCAGTAGATAGAACAAAAGTAGCAATATGTAACCTGTTAATGTTAAAGAATACTTATTGTGATTTCTCAGTTGGCTGGTATTTGTTGTAATGTGCAAATAAATTTGCAAATAAATATATTTTCAAGAAGAAGTAAAAGAATAGTTTGGAAATAAGAAATGATATATTTTTATGGAGTACCATTAATCTCAGTTTCTGAAAGGTAAGGTATCTAGCATATACTTCTTTTCAGGTAATTTTGATCATTTTCTTATATGTTATGATGATAATATCATTGTAATATTTTTTAAAAAATAGTGTACTATTTTTGGATATGTCCTTACCAGGATATCTTGATTTGAAAACTGAAATGACAGGTAAATTGATGTAGTTTCTAAATAAATTCAACTACAACAGAAGCATTTTCACTTAAGCATTTTAATAGGTGAAAAATTTTCATAAATAGCACATAGCTTAGCAGCAAATTGCAAAGAGAAAAGTTTTTATAGGTCATAAAATGCATCCTTCGACCTGATCAGTTAACTAATTCTCCATAACTTTCTGTGCTTTTGTATTGAGAAAAGTTTTATAGATAAAGTAAGTCAGTGGTGGATAGGTTAGACCTCATTTCATTTTTTTTTCACCATTAGTATAAAGAAAGTCATACCTCACTGACAGCTATTCATTGACATATTAAAAAGATGCAAAGAGGTCTTGTAGGCTTTCTTCTGTAAGCTGAGAATGAAGCGCTTTCTTTACTAGAATTCCATAGTTATCAAATGCCTGGAATGCACAATGGTATAATTTCATTGAATCTTCCTAGGGACAATATATTCTGCTCTCCTTGCCATAATTAATATAGATTTCTTCTCTCAACCCTATGCCCAAATGATGTTCATTTATCACAGTGGGACTTGTACACACACATAATAACTAAGTCTCTATATGGTGAAAAGAATTTAATTCTAGTGTAAAAGTCTAACAGCAAATAGCAGAAACTTTCTTAAGGGATTTTGAGACGTGGTTAAAAAGTGAGGAAATGGTATTGGGATTTTGTTAGCTGATAGGAAAAGAAATCTTTCAGCTATTGCAAGTGATGTCAGAAAGATATTTCTGTGAACAGGGAACACAGCAGGATTTACTTACAGGTTGTCAGGGGCAGGGGCTGTTGAAGCTCTTCCCTGTGGTATTCATTCATTTCTTGAGTGCTGTTACAATTATTTGCTTCAGCCAACGTGATCTGAAATGCATACAAAAAAGCATATAAGTATTCGAATTTTCAATGAAAATCTCAATCCTAATTAACTATAAATCAGAAAAGCCAGTTAGCCTGAGGTAGGTTAAAATGAGAACTTTGTACATGAAAGGCTACATATGCCCCTAAATCTAAGAATTTCTTAGTTGCAAACCTCCAAATCGCTACATGCAACTTCCTTGACTTCAATTACCTTCCTAAGGGAAGTGAGAGCAGATTAACCAAGCCAAATAGGAGTCTGTGTCGTCAGAGAATAAGTCACTTTTTTGTTCATGTAGCAAAAGCCATAGATCTCAATGGGAGTAGACTTCTGCCCCTGTCATCTGAGAATGTGAAGTGGAACAAAGTTAGAATTTATGCCCTCCTGATTAGCTGAATTGCACCCCTGGGGCCTTAGACCTAGAAGGAGTAGTGTTCCTTTAGCTCTTTCTTTGTGCCACTCTCAAGAGATTTAGTACATGTTGCTTCTAGTTATTAATACGCTTGTATTCTCTTCTTTTTCAGTACTTTAAAGTTTTTTAAGGACAATAACTATGACATTTTTGTAGATAAATTTATAGCATTTTCAATCACCGGGTATTGTAAATAGTGTGTGCTCAAAAATACACAGGTTTTTTGCCTTTTGTTTTGTTTTGTTTTTTAAAGAGAAAAGATACGCTATCCATGAAGACACAGGAGATAAAAGTTCTCCAAAGCATTACTGGGATAGAATATTTCAAAACATCATAAAAATCCCTATCATGTTACTCATGTTCTACATGCACTTTCTATGTGATCGACTGGTATCATTTGTTTTTATTTCTGTTCATCACAAGAGTTAGTTTAAACTGGCAAATGAATAATTGTACATACATATCCACTGTGAAGGATGTTCCCTGGTTACATTCATTCTCTTCAAACTGGAAGATAGTCATCAAAACCATGATACATGGAGAGTTTTCTGAACAAGACTGTGCAGAGTCAGGTCAGCCATGAAAGTTATGTGGGAGCTGGCCAGATCTCAGCTTCCCCAGCTTTTCTGTTGCAACATTTAAATGTTTTAACCAAGCCAGATGTAATATCTGAGCATCTTCCGGTTTTTGATTATTTTATTTAATTCTGCATAGAAGTTTAAATACGTCCTTATAATCCATATTACAATGTTTAGAAACAAACGGAGGAGTTAAATAAAACCATTGAATATGATTTGGCTCTGTTCAATTTTAATATGAAATCTCCCTTTCTCAAAATGGAAAGCTCTCTTGGTATTTGATGAAGAACAGACTAAACAGCTCATCATTCATTCACCTTTCTTTGAAAACAGGCTCATTGAAGAGAAGACTGATCGCTTAGGATCCTTTTTTGGTCCATATTCAGTGAATTCACTGTGTTGAATTTGAACTAAAACCATGTAATACAGGCAAGTAATGCAAAAGTCTACAAGTCCTCATTTTCTGACATCTTTTGGAGAGAGAAATATGATCCTGTTTCTCTGATTTTCACCTTTTACATTACAGGTATTTTCTGTTACAGGTATTTTCTGCTCATTCAACTACTGGGCCTTAAAGACATAGCATTAGTAAAGGTCATCTCATGCTTACAATATGGTTTTCATTGCTTACTTGTTCTGGAGTGAACTGGGATATGTGAGTTAGTCTCTTTAGCTTTGTAAATGATCATAATGTAGATATTAATCATACTTCAAATAAAATATGTCTGGGTGATTGGAATATATTTAACCTAGGTTTAGTGTATTTATGTAGAACAATCTCAATGGCATTTCTCAATAGTTACCCTCACTTCACTTGTGTATTCTACAAATAAAAATAATGCTATTTCTAAGCTTGTTTGTGACTTTGAGTGCTAGGGTAAGGCAGAGAAATTGACTTTATGCTTGGCAAAGTGCTAATTACCATAGAAAAAAGGCTTGCCCTAATTGTTCTATGCTTATTTCATCTCTTGACTATAAAATCATCTCAGTTTCTTTGATTTTACTTTTAATTTACTTTTTATTTTAATGAAATATCTTAATAAACTAGTTCAATAAACTTTCCATCTAAGTTTCTATTCATGAAATAATTATTGAGGACTATATATAAGAATGTTGTGAATTTTTTCGATGTATACTGAGTGAACAAATTTTGCTCAGCATTTCCATGATGTAATTTGTCTTAGCTGAGGCTTCTTAACAAAATACAATAGATAGGGTTATTTAAATACATAAATTGTTTTTCTCTCCTTTCTAGAGAGGCTAAAGGTTCAAAATTATGGTGCCAGCCTAGACAAGTTCTGGTAAGTACCGTATTCCTGGTTTGCTCACATTGCCTTTTCTTGGTGCCTATGCATGGACAGAAAGAACCCTCTTTGTTCTTTCTGTTATAAAGCCTCCAAGTCTAACAAACTAAGACCTTGCTCAATGATTTCATTTAGCTAGAATTATCTCTTTAAGGTATCAACTACAAAAACAATCATATTAGGGAGTTAGAACATCAACATATGAATTTGGGAGGGGGGAAGAATAACATTCTGATTTCTATACATTTCTTATTTATATTCTACTAATAGCATGAGTTTTTATTATTGGGTGGTTGGTGGATCAGTTGAATAATCTAAGCATTCATCAAACACTTTTAGGCAACATTGTACATATCAGGAAATATACCAGTGCTAGATTAATGAAGAGTAAAGGTCATTATTCTTGCCCATTATTTTTATCCACTACGAGTTCAAGTGTAGTAAGAAAATTGGTCAGGTAAAAAGGATTAATATACAGTATGTTTAATTACTGTGCACAGGATACTCAAGAAGCTAGTTAACTTACAAAATAGTAAAGAGAAAAATAAGACTATGTACAAATGCATTTCATTGATGATTATTTCTCCTGAATAATCTCAGCACTAATTTTACAAATTTTTCATTGACTCATTACTTTTTATTTTGTTTTAGTCTTATGTTCATTTTAAAGTATTTTAGTTAACCAATTCTACTGTACTATAAGCAGGAAGATATTTCCTATTGGTGCCTATTGGCAAGAAATGGAAAGGGTATGAAAAGGTATACCTTAATCACAGTTGTGATTTAATATAAATATTCTGAAAGAAAGATTTTTAAAATAAAACATGTACTGTATACAAGAGATCAATAAAATGTATGCTATCAAGAATAAATGTAACAAAATTTTTTACTTAATAAAATAAAAATTGTAGATGAGTTTATGAAAACTGCAGTAATTGTATGTAAAGAGAAAAAATGAATATTAACTGAAACATTTTCAAATTTTTATCTAGAAGGATGTTTAATTCTGTATATTTGTTATAAGAAACCCCAAAAATTTTAATAAGTGAAAGATTGTAAATAGTATTTTGAATGCTGTGTAAAGCTCTGTAATCATTAAAAAGGGATTATTAAATGGCATGTACTTTATATATAAATCTTACCTGACTTTATTACTATTTGGGACAATTAAGGACTTAAAACACTATGGTGGTATGGAACACCCAGTGGGGGTACCCCAATATTACTTAGTTAAAAATAAATTTATACATTAAAAAGGTTACTCTTTCCCTACCCCATCTGAGCCTGGTCAACTCAGGTTGTCCTCCTGTTCCAGTTCCTTCATTTTTGATCTTTCATTTCCCTTTTCTTAAATAAACTTGCCTCAATCAGTCAAAAAATATATATATTTAAATAAAATATTTTATCTTAATAAAAAACATTATATATAATTTAAAAAGTGTACATATAGATGGTGTCTATTTTTTTCTCAGAATGTTAAGGATAAAATTTATCATAAAACTTCTTGTGAAACCTGATGGCATTTCCTTATCTGTATTCTTAGCTTCAGTCACTTTTCTAGTGATAGTATCACTTAAAATCCTTGGATAATCAAGAGAAGCTCATTCTGTTTTTTTTTTATGGGGCCATCTTTATAAAAACCATTTTTAACAATATATTGTATTATAAGCAGTTGGGGAATTAGAGTAAAATGTAAGGTAGATAAGTATTATTATTTTAACTGCTTTATTGAGAAATAATTTTCGTACAATAAAATGTGCCCATTTTAAATATACAGGTTGATGAGTTATGGCAAATGAATGAATGGTGAAGGCAGCATCACATCAAGATCTGAAACATTTCCATCACCAAAAAAACCCCTTACTCCTGTCACTTTGAAGTTGATCTTTTTTCCTCGCCTTCAGCCCCAGATACGATTTACATTCTCTCCCTATACTTTTGCTTTTCTATATTTTTTAATAAATTAAATCAGATCGTAAGTAGTTTTTGTTTCCGGCTTTTTTCACTTAGCATAGCATTATAGATCTTCATTAATGTTCCATTCATTCACATTTCTCTCTTTTTCTTTCTGCATGATGTTCCTCTGTAAAGACAAATGTAATCTATTTTGCTTGCTTTTTGTACATCTGAGCTGGTTTTGAGAATGGGTCTCTTAAAGCTCAAGTAAACTTTTGTTTCATTTTTTAATTTCTTTCCTGGTCCTGGATTCTACCAGTAAACACCTCAGGCCATTAAAGGATTCACCTTCTGCCTTACACAGCTGGGAATAGATTGAGGAAGGAGTAGGCAAAGGTGAGTATATTAGCAAATCTCAGCAGGAGCTGGTTGTTTTCTGTTCAAAGGTGTATCTCATTTTAAAGTTTCCACATGCTTTTAAGACTCCCTATGGGATCCCAGCTTCATGAGCAGTGAATGGCCAGGAATTTGAACAGATTTTATATTTAGGTTTTTAGATTGTCATCCTACTACAGTTATTTTGCTTACTGGATTTCACTTTAAATATCCAGTTTATGGCTACGTTGCACTTTGTCATCTGCTGCCTTGAAGCGCTTTGTTATTCTCCATCACCAGCTTTGAGAAGGTGGGGTGGCTTAGAAATAGCTTAGGGAAGAAAGCCACAACTTCTTAGATCTGACCTGAAATGATAGTTATCTTTGAAGTTAAATATTCTCAAGATTTTGGAAGATTTTGTATTTTTCAGTGTCTTTATATAGTTATTTTTAATGATTTTGTCCAGATTTCAAAGTTTTTATTTGTAGGAAGGTCATAACCAGAAAGGTCTTTTAAAAAAGAAATTTACAATACTTCTTGATTATCTAGGAAGATATTAACTAAGTGGCAAGTAATAGTTATTTTGCAGCGAGGGAATTTCAGATAATTCAGGCATTTTTTTAATATTTTCCTATATTTCTGCTTTTTCAATTATATTATCTTTATAATCAGAAGAAACATTACATTTTATTACTTTCATTTTGTAAGAGTTTTCAAGAGCATGAGCACTGGAAGTTGAACTTGAAATGTAATTTTAGACTGTTAAAATGCTTCACAAACAGAAGAGAATTATTTTGCAATTATGATAGTTTTATGTTTAATGCAAAACCTCCCATTAAGGTTGTGCTTGAAAAGATTTGTAGTCTTAAGATAAAGTCTTAAGTAGTTAAAATTTTTGTCTTATTTATGCTATCAATTTGTATTGGTATAACACATTGTTTAATAATATAAAGTGATGTAAGTTTATTTTGTTCAATTAATTTCAATAATAATTCATCTCTTTATTTTCTATTATAAAGGTCACATAAAGTTTCTTTTAGAGTACCTTCTGACCTGAGAAAAGATACAAGAAGATAATGGTGTCTGTTACTCATCGAGAATTAACTAAAAGCAAGACTCTTCCAAAAACTTTATACATTTTTAAACCTTTTAATTCTAACACCCCTGACGTGAGTTCAAATATGACCTCTCCTTTTATAGATTAGGAAAATGAGGTTTGTGAAGGATTGAGTCTTTCTCCAGATCACTAAATTGTAAATGACAATGCTGAAATTTCTTGGACTTAAACCTAGGTAGACAGAGTCTAAGCCACATTCTTTACCATCACACTACACTATACTGTAAAGAAATATGGGTTTGGAGTGAGGCCCTCTGTCTCAAAATAAAATGGCAGAAAATATTCCTAAGAGAAGCTGGAGATCTCTGTTAGAGATTACAGAATGTTAAATCGATTTAGCACTTTCCCAGAATGCTAGATATATGTGGCCCAAATTAAAGGTGTCATGATGCCTGAAAATTTCTTTGAGATATAAAATTCATTGTCTTGGTTCTCAGCTATTTTGACCTAAGGAAAAATTTAGAAATAAATATCTTTTTATACCTGCTCCCTAAGCTATCCCCTCCCCCCCCAAAATTTGGCACTCCATTCTTCTAAATTTAGATTTCTGAAAAGTCAAATGTAATTTTTTAAGGTCATTTTAGTGGAAAGAGTATCATAGTGATACACAAATGCTTCTCATTTCTCTATTATCTATTCTCTCTATTTCTTGTAAAATCTCTTTTGAGTTTTAGCTGGATGAGTGATATCCTGGCGAAGCTACATTGTCACTACATTTTTAGTTAAAAGTTGCAATATGACTAACTTTTGGGAAAAAAATAACGTAAACTAAAGTGAATTACTTAGTCTAAGTCATATTTCTTGAAAGAAAAAAAAAAGCTCATTTTCCACTTCCTTTTGCTTCTTTTTTTGCTAAATAGAAAAATAGATATAAGTGGAGCAGCTGCTTGGATCTAAAGATCAAAACCATATATTGAGCATGGCAGGGTCAACCTATCTGCCCTGGATCACTTTCTTCTATACAACTAAATGAGAGAAAATATGTCCAACTATATGATTTAAATGATATATTTTAAACCTATATGATGTAATTTAACCTTAAATTTTAAATGTATGTGGTTCAAATATTATACTTCATCATTTCTTTGTTACAAGAATGCAATCCGTATCCTCATGTAAAAACCAACTTCAGAAATGAGATATTGTCATAATAAATCCTAAAATATATTGTATTGGCTTTGCCATCATATGATGAGAGGCAAGCTGACATAGCATGCAGACTGGAAAACTAGGTATCTCTTGTTTTATGAGTATAAAACATTTAGTGAAATAATTACTTTTGATAATTGTAGAGGTAGGACATATCTTTATTGAAACTACACCTTCAGGATCAGTGATTAGGAAAAGTAAAATACTGGTGTTCTTGAGAAAATCCTTCTTTTAGTAAGAATGTAAGAGAAAAATGAATTTAAGTCAATATTAGTGAGTTTGCATGTGAAAATAGAAGAGGACAAAAACTTTGTAATGAAATACATTCTACCCTATGATAGTTAAATAAGCACTGATTTTATAAAAATATGTTTTCTTGCAAGAAGGTTTTGTTTGTTTGTATGCTTGTTTGTTTTATATCATATAAACAGTATCACGAGTAACTTAAAAGCCACACTAATGATATTTCAACATCAATATTTCTTCTGGATTAGAAATTGAGATACCTCTGTTTGAGACACACTGGTCATACTGGACAACTCAACAGACTCAGTGGGCTGACAGGAAGCTTAGTTTTGTTCTCATCATCTGTCAACTTTTTGGGTAATTTGATTGTCAAAGAATGAATTTTCTGGGGAAAATGAAATTCTTTTATTTAAAATAAAAGAATGTTACTCTATTGAATGACATGGAAACATAAGATTATATTTAAACAAATGTCTTGCATACACAAAAATTAATAAAATTTGACTGTCAGTAGTTTGCATCTTGGAAAATTATAAAAGTCAAATAAATCTGAATCCCAAATAACAGAAGAAACAATGATTGTTGAAAAACTTTCTAGAAACTAGCCATATTAAATAGGCTTCATCAGAGAATTGAAGCAACGCAGCATCCAAGGTTACTCCACTGACCTTCTATCCAAGCTTCTGTTTCTTGTGATCTTAAGGTAACTGCCATGTTATTATTGGTAGGGGAGATGAACCTAGAAAATTGCTTATAAATGAAAATCTGAAGTTATTAAAACTACCACCAGAGATCTTTTTATTTTAGTTACTATAAGTTGAATTGATGAAATAAAAGTGATGAGAAGAAATTATTACTAACCACAATTCTGCTCTGTAAAATCAGTCATTACTGAACTTTTGAAGTAATCTCTGCCACTCAAAGTCTACACTAGAAGTATGAGAATGCATGTAATCATTCTTCAGGTCCATTTTCACTTGTGGTCATAGTAAAATAATTACAAGAACATAAACAAGAAAACACCAGTCAAAATAATTATTCCGGAATGTATATAACATGATGTCTTCAAAATTCAGAAATTGTGGTATTTGATCCTTTTATCTCCTTCTCAATTTAAGTTTTTGAGGTTCTTATATTGTTCCCTCCCCACATTGTGTACTGAGGGTTATTTGCAGACATGTATGAATTGCAGGATCAAAATAGCTACTTCCTGTGCTGGAAAGTAAAGTGCTTCACTCAGATATATGAACTTCATGCTGACTATAACTCCAGAAGGAATGAGAATATTTTCTGTACCCAGTAAAGTTGTGTATTGATTGATAGGTGGTCAGAGGACAGCCTCATGTTAATGACTGCCAGTTATCAACAATATTCTTTTACCCTCCTCCAATACTGATAGAAACTACTGGTAGAACATGAATGACCAAGTAGAGACTACATTTTCCAATAATCCTTGAAAGTAGGTGAGAGCATGTGCTTAAGATCAGGCCAATGGATGTGAGTAAACAAGAAGGATGAAATTTGACCACAGCTGCCACTGGGACATTACTCCTGCAGTCATTTTTCCTGCTCTACTGTCTGCTGTGTGGAGGGTGAAATTAAGTGAGTTTTGAACAAGAAAAGCTTTTTCTCACAAGTGAAGCTGTCTAGCAGCAACTTAGCTTATACCTTATACATTTTTAATCCCTGTCTACAGTTTACCTTATTTAAATTGGCCACACATGGGGGAGGCAGGGAAAGGGAAAGATGGATGGATGGATGGATGGATGGATGGATGGATGGATGGATGGATGGATGGATGGATGGATGATGGATGGATGGATGGATGGATGCATGGATGGATGGTAGATAGATAGCTAGCTAGCTAGCTAGCTAGATAGATAGATAGATAGATAGATAGATAGATAGATAGATAGATAGATAGATAGATAGATAGATAGTAGATAGGATTTGGCCTCATGACTTCTGGACAAACAAACCTGAACTGCTTCATCATCAAAAGGAAATGTCTTCTCTGTCTAGTTTCCTGATTGTGTGATCGCTATACCACAAATACAACCTAAGAGCTCTAGAAACATTTGTCATACATAAATTTCACAATTTTAATAATTAACTATTTTAATAATTACAGTGACCACTTTTAAAATGATATAGAAATACAAATGAGGGCAGCAGATATTACTTATATTAATCTATTCTTTCCTGAGAACCAATATAACAAGTTTTGATGTCATTTCTTGTGATTGTTTTCCAAGAAAAAATAATATATGCCAAGATGTTCATGAAAATATTACTTAATCCTTTTTTTACCAAGAGAGTATAAAGAATCCACAATAATTAAGCAAATAATGATATGTTGACTTTATAAAATATCATACAATCAAATAGTGCTGTATATATTTTGTAATCCAGATCCTTCCCACTCTTTGTCACAGGAGCTGATCTGCCTGGACTTTTTCATTTCGTTTAGTTTCTTTTTCTTCTGGCCATGGTAGTGGGAAACAGTGGTAGGAAATCAGAGAGGATAAAGGAGAGCAAGGCATGGGTATATAATTCTCTCTGAAGGAATACTGCAAGCTATATGGGCCCTTTATACTCAAAGTGAGAATTCCTGTCACTCAGACCTCCTCTGTACACAGAACAACCCTTCTCTGGGTTAAATAACTATTCCAAATCCTTGCCTATTTGGTCCTTGGTTTGGGAGCAGCACCTTGGTTACTAACTTGGCAATATTGTACTACTTCTTTGTCCCCCTCCCCCTAAATCACATCTATAAATTGTCACTTTATTGAACTTTCCCTAAAATAGCTAATTGGAGGGTGTCATCTATATTCTCCTGGGACCCTGGCGGATACACAGATAGAAAGTAAAATTTTATTACTATGATCATTATAACGTATAATATAAAAAGTTAAAGATCAAAAGGAAAGACAGCAACCTATGTAATGCTATGTTATGGTGATAGGATTAAAGGTGAATCTATTTTGTTCCTTAATTACATTTGCTAATAGGTTAGAGTTATTTTACTAGTTGAAAAATGTAAAATTGTTGCTAGGATATTTTGTCAGGTGAATTTTCTTAGCTTGCTATACTACCTAGATAAGAATGAATAATTAACATGTTGAATTTATGTAAATCCCCATAATCATCTGCTTTCTCTTTTTCTGCTCCTGGGCCACAGAGAATTGCTTAAAGAAAGTTTTGGAAGTACGCTGACTTGATTTTAGTCAAAATTTTTCATTTCATGCAAAAAAAGTAGATTCATTGGAGGAATTTACTAAGTAGATATCTGGAGTTCACAGATATGTCAGAAGAACAACAAACTAGAGCTTCAGAGATTGGTCCAAGCTGCAGAATTATCCCACCATGAAGACTTCCATTCTCACTGTCACTCAGCTTTAGCTTCTATAGCTTGCCTTGTGGATATCCAGGTATTTGTCTTTGCTATAAGTTCTGTTATTGTCTAAGTCTCCCCCTTCATTGTTTGGCTGCCCTGACCACTAGCCCTATGAGTAAAGCCTGCAAAGTGAATGCTGAGTGCTGCCATCCTCACATGGCATCCATATCTCAATTGACTTCTCCTATCGGTAGATCCTTACCATGTACTTGCATTTCAGCCCCAGGGGGCAGTGAGAAGTTAAGTTCTAACATATTTTTTTGGACACAAGGCCGATATTTATCCAATATGGAAGATACATCTGTTTGCTACAGCTGCCAGTATCACAGACTGGGTAACTTAAACAACAAAAATAAATTTTCTCACATTTTGTGGGGTATTGGCAAGAAAACCTTCTAAGGGTTTTCTCCCTTTGGCTTGTACATGGCTGTTTCTATATGCATTTCCACATAGTCATTTTCCTGTTTGTATGTGTCCTGACCTCTTTTTTGAAGGACACTCACTATGCTGGATTGGTGCCCACTCCTAGGATCTAATTTTACATTATTATCTTTATGAAGAACCTGTCTCCAACTGTAGTCAAATTATGAGGTTTTGGGAATTAGAATTTGAACATATGAATTTTGCGGGAACACAAAAATTTAAAGTTTAGGCCATGACATAAGATATTTGAAAAATAGGAGAATTAAATGCAATATATGACCTTGGATGCGATGTTAGATGAAAGCAGCATTCTTATGAAGTACAATGTTGGGAAATTTAGATCAATTTTAAGAGAGAACTCTATATTAAGTAAGTATGTTATCAATATTAAATTTACTGAGTTTACTGTGTTGGGATAAAAGAAGGCCTTTGTTTTTAGGAAAGGCAGATTGAAATATTTAAAACTGAGTGGTCTTGATGCCTATGATTGGCTCTCAAGTGATTAAGAGATAGAAGCTACATGAGATAAATGTTGATATATTCTTGTAACTTTTCTGAAGATTAAATTTTTTCAAAGTAAAAGTTTTCATGAAAGATGCTATCAAGTTGTAAAAATATATGAAAGAAAAAATCCATTAACTCTTGGTTTCATCATCAATGTATACTGTTCTTCCATGCTTAAAATTCTGAAGTAAGGATTCTCTTAAATACAATACTGGCATCACACTTCTGAAAAAATATTAGAAAAATGAAAGGTTCTATATAGTAGGGAAACTCTAAATGATGACAAGTCTATGGAACTAGATGATAGAATTAGTGTTCAAAAAGTCAAGAAATTGTAAAACTGGAGTACGAAAAAATATTTTCCACTTAGATGTAAAAGCTTTTTCAAGGATGATAGAACAGACTTAATTGACTAGCAAAACAAAGATGGGTTTCAAAGTATTGAATGAAGAAGTGAGCAAAAAGTTAGTAGAACTAGTGGTGGAAAATGTATGAATGAGCTAGTGATGTTGGTTACTTCAAAAATAAGATGATAATAGAGGGCAAATGCAATAGCATAATATCTCTGTAGTATGTTGAGCACGAGACAAAGAGAGGTCTACAGTAGACAACAGCCCAAAAGACAGCTCAGGTTGCAGAGAGAGATAAAAAGGGAGTGAGGGCAAACAGATTCTTTAAAGAATTTATAGGCTCTAGGACTTTGGTATTGATTGGTCAAAGATGGTTTTTAAAATTGAATGCTAATTAGAAATATGATAACAAAGTGACTTTTGCCATTAAATTTTTCTACAAACATCTAATGAGATAGTTAACCTTTTAAAAAGATATTTGAACTAGTGTTATGGTATAATGGCTGTAGTTGATTGCCAAAACAATCAGAAAAATACTGGAATTTTCAGTGTTGGTTAGTATATCTCAATATTTAGCCTATCTCAATATTTAATATTTCAGTGTTTTGTTTCTTTATGAAATTTCTAACACTCTCATTTTTGTTTATTTTTTTATTGAAAGAAAATATATAAATATCCTGAAGTTCTCTCACCTACATGTCACCTTTGAGTCATCACCTTGGTTACTTGTGCTCATTCCTCTTTTGATTTGACCCTCTCTTCCTGCCTTTCCTCTACTGTATTATTCATTTCTGTTTTCAGTTTAACTTTTTCTTGTCCTTTTGTGTGTTTTCCCTATATATCCCATATACAAGTGAGACCATCCAGCATTTATCTTTTTCTTTCTAACTTATCTCAACAGGTCTGATTTCTTCTAGCTCCATCAATGTTACCACAAATGACATGTGCTTGTCTTTTTTAATTGCTGAATAATATTCTATTGCTAACACATTCACTTTTAATTACTTCATTTAAAAATGATGGAAGATAATTTAAAACAAAAAATGTAAGATTTTTGTGAATTCTTTCAAAGATATTTTAGCAGCAAAAACTAAATAAAATAGTACAGAAGAATCTTAGGGAAAACCCAATGTGACCTTCGTTGATCTCCACAAATGCTTTTTATCAGAGGGTTTCCTGATCCTAAGTGTTTATTCACATCTATCAGCTAAACCATAGATCCAAATGCAAAATGTAACACTCAAGAACATTATGTGGATTTGTGACACTCCCTGGAGGACTTAGGGTCCACAAAGTAATGAATGGATAAATATGCTATTTTCATCTCTGACAGATACAATTTTGCTCCTATGTTTTTATATTATATAGAGGAAAACAACATATTTTCCTTGGTCAAACTCAAAGGAGGATCCTTAGGGATGAATAAATGAATAGCTCACTATTAATTTCCAATTCCTATGAATTCATTTTGGAAAACATCAAGTTTTAGAGATTTTTCTCAAATGGCCAATGTTGATCTTATACTTCTATGCATGAAAAAATGGAATCAAGAGGAAAATGTGAAATGACATCATACTAACATGATATATTTTTCATTTTTGTATTATCCTGAATCATGAAAAACTTACCTAGCTTTGTACTTAAATGAGTAATTGGACTCTCAGAGAGGTTCAATAAAACCTCTCTTAATATCCTTTGCAGTCTCTGAGGCTCTTAATATCCTTTGCAGTCTCATCCTTAGTTCACATTCAGGGAGATAGAATGGTGGTCTGGAAAAAAAACATGGATCTTGAATTTAGAGGATCAGCACTTTGGTATTAATTCGATTAAACCTCTGTTTTGATAAACCCGATTCAACTAGGTATGATTAAGTGTCCAAAATATTGCACTTTGATTTAATCAAGATATTCCTTAACTTTTCTATGTTAGCCCTAATTTTGTGGAAAATAATTATCATTAAAACTATAGGAGTTTAGTCATTACATAAATGCTGTTTTCACAGTGTATACAATTTAGGCTAACCATTGAAGAAACTGCTTTGAGGTTGTTTTCTGTTTTGAGGTTGTTCTTGTTCCAAGTAGAAAAGGGGATGGATTTCCTAATCATAACTTTCTTAAGGTAAGTGCAGTTTAGAAGTTTCACTTTGTATCTTTATAAATATCTAAAAAGGGATTTATAAGACTATGTGCTTTCATTATTGTGGTTATGAATGGCAAAATATTAATTAGGTAGCACTAGAGAACTTATTTAAAAAATCAGGATCATGATTCTTTGTGATATGAAATTGTTTGATTCCAAGTAATTCTCTAGTGACAGGTAGCAGTCATATTCTCAACTTTGAAACATTGCTATGAATTGTTATAAGGCACTTAATTAAAATGCACTTATAAAAATTAAAGATACTATTATTTCTGTAATCTCCACTCATCCATTCCCCCCTCACTTAAAAGTTCTGTTTTGAAGAAAACGACCAGATTGTGTCTACCGAAGAGGAGTTAAATTAAGTTCAGCAAAGGTACTGGATTTATTTCAGCTTGGTGGAATAATAACCTTAAATAATTCCCTTCTATCTTGAGGAAATAAAACAATGTGCAAAGAGACAGGTTTTCACAAATAGATTTAATATAACTAATTTGAATTTTATATTAAAATTTGAGACTTCAAAAATAAATTTCCAGCATTAGTTTTTTGTAATTTTAGCCAAATATGTGGCCAGAGTAAAGTATTTTGCGGTGATCACTGTAAAAGTATGGAAACAGTACTAGCCTGTTGAAACTTTTAACTCTGAATTCATATGCTTTCATAAATTGTTGATTGTTTTTACCTCTGAGTTTTATCTAATATACCCCAAACATTTATTAAGGAAAATAAATAATGTTACACCTCCCAGATTTCCATTTTATATAAGAATATAATTACCTATTTTGTAATATCTTCCATAGGATTTTGAGCTTTTATACCAATATTTATGCCAATATCAGTTTTAATGAACAAAGAAAATTAGTTGCATATTTTAGGGGATTCAGTTTTTTGTTTATGTAAAATCTTCAATGCCCTTCCAGTGCTATACCAAGTAAGAAAAATCCCCCTGACCCAGATAAGATGTGTTAGGGAAAAATATAGCCCAAGACTGACAACTGTCTTAATTTATAAATAAGAACTGATTAAGATACAGTGGATTTATTTTTATGAATAGTGTAGTACAGTAGCTTATCAGTAAATCTAAACTTCAATTATAAGACCCAGGGTTCCAAATCTTTCAAAAGACAGAAAATGCTATATATGATACAGAAAGTTACCACCCAGTGAAAATGTTGAATTTAAGATTATTTGTAATTTTTGCATATCCTAAATTGTATTTGAATATCTAATATAGTCTTAAATAGCTTAGCATGTGTTTTGTATTATCCTATTCTCATTTTCTTTTCTCTGCATCTTATTTAAAATTCAAGCAAATAAACAGTGGGTGATCTTTACTGTCTCATTGTATTTTAATGCCATTATCATTATTTTAACTAATATTGAATGGAAGCTAATTCTTTCTAGAAGTAACTGCTTTCGTTGTTTCTCTTTTTCCCAGTATTGGGCTGTATTAACATGTGTTTCTGAATTAATTATGTAATAATATGTTTGAAGTGAATTAAACCTATAAATACATTTTAAGAAAATGAATATATCTTGCATTCATTTTTATAATCTATATGGAATAACTCCACTGTTTTTTTTTGGCATTCCTATGCTATCTAATTAATTGTCCTCACTTTCTTAACACACATACCTTACAATTTCTCACATGAAGTGTATTCTTAATGTATATAGAATAGATTACTTTTCTTCCTACCGGAATAATCTTTCACTAATAATGACTAGTAGAGTAGAATGCTTTATTGAAATACAAGTGTCAATATGCATATGCAAATGCTGGTGTATAGAGCGTCAAGACATTAGTTTTTTTTTAGGTGTAGAGGTAGTTCACAACCTCACCGTTTCCCAGAAACAGAGGTTTCACTGGGACAAAGTTCAGTTGCTCTAGAAAGCTGATATAGCTGTGATTATTGTTTATAGTATTCATGAAAACAAAACAAGACAAATGAGCATAAAGTATATTTGGGGGAGCTAAAAGAAAAACTTACTGAAAGAATGAAGTGTTTAGGACCAGAACCACCTGAATTTGCTAGAAATTGATGAGCCATATAAAGTGGGAGTAGGAATTGAGACATATAAAGTGTTATCACAGGGCAAGAGACATCTGAAGGGACGGAATGAAGGGAGTTTCTTTGCAGTAAGTTCATGACTCTTTGTCATATTCATTATTGATCATATCTGTATATTTCTCCTCTGTTTTGTTTGGATGTTGTTCTTCCTACATGATATAAAAAGTGCACCTGTCTGTCATTCACCTTTTATTGCTGGTGCTTTCAGCATGTGTATTGGGTTCAAGGTTTTATCCTGACCAGGCCCTCAGTGAATAGGAAGCCTCTCCCTGCAGTGCTGGCATCTCCCCACCTCACTCATAAATAAGCTTTAAGATACTTTAAATATAGTGTCATGTTTTTCAAATTGTATTGTAGCTGCCTTGATATAAAAACAGAAGAGTGTCAACAAGCCTTCACTTGTACTGATAATGTGAATAGTGTATGTGAGATTCAATTCTTAGCATTTGATCTTTTTCGAGAGGCACTTCAACATCACAGGTTTAAATGTTTCTATTGATTTTCATGTCTAGATTTATTGTGAACATATAACCTCCAGTTAGCCTAAAGCAGCCTTTCTGATTTCTTAAGCAACACAATGCATTAGAAAGACTTAAAAACTCTTAAAATGTGCATGAGTGAGCTATAAAAAATAATGGTATTTATGGTAGACATTTTATTTTGGAAGTTATTGTTCACAATTTAGTTTGCAGAATATGTTGTAATCAATGAAAATAGTTTGTGGATCATATAAGCTTCATAAATTAAAATTATTTAAGATGATTTGCACATTTTGTTTATATAGATATATACATATATATGTGAAATTTATTTTGAGGTTTCTGTTGCTTCCTACAGCACCATCCTATGTTACCATTCCAAGAGTTTTTGTTATTTTTAATTAATTAAACAAACTAATAACAACACTCATATATATATTATATATAATACATATATATATACATATCTGTGGAATTGAGGCTACAAGATGAGGAGGGGGGAAGATAAAGAGAAGAGGAGATATAATGGACTATGTTGGAGGCCTTGGTGATGGTGTGATGTGGTATTGCAACATGCACCTGAGGAGGTATGATTCTATGTCTTTGAATCACATGCAGTGATGGAAACAAATATTTCCTCAAGAAAAATAAATAAAATTGAATAAAACTAAAAATAAATATCTTTAAATATTTATGGCTAATATTTAACTCTCTTGTTTAATTATACTTCAGGCAGGAAAATTGTGGAATTTGAAGAATTTCATATTATTTCCTCCCAAAACTTACACTTATTTTTTAGAAAAACTATTGGACATTTTATCTGAATTCAGTATTGTTATTGTTGGTGTCTTTTTGTTATTCAAAACCATTAACTTCATTATTTGAAAAACAGTCCTATTTTCACTTTTGGTAGGTACCCGAATTCTGATCATATCTGACCATACTCTATTAGCTTGTATATAGCTAGACCACTTGTTTCTGGAATTGGCATAAAATGGATGAATAATAATTGGTAGTTACTATTTTATTTTATTTTGAGTTACCTTTATTTGGGTAATTCTCAAAAGCTAAAATGACTATACTATATATGTAACATATGTAAATAATATATATACTTTATATATAATAGCCTCAGTATATAAAAAGTTGGAAAATCAGCATATTTGTATTTGTAAATCTTTAAAGAATACCATTTGGATAGACTATTTTTAGTAGGTTTCAAATGAATAATTAAGTTTAGAATAGGTTACTAATTAGCATGGTGAAGTAGGGACTACCACATACTAATTTTTTTATGCAAAATGGGATAACAAAAATGACCCTGATTTTTGGGTGCTAGTAAACTAATAATATACATTATAGTACATTATATTTAATTTTTGGTAAATGAAAATAAATTGAAATACATTAGATTGTATTTTTAGTAAACAAACTAACTGCATCATGATTATATGTTTATACAAATTAATAAGACGTTAAAGTACCATTTCTGTGATGACTTTTAGTTGCTTGCATATATTGATATCCCTTTCTTATTGATGACTGAACAGCAGTCTATAAATTCATAGATATCTTCAAAGAAGAGCTGACATTTGAAGAGCTAACATTTCATCAAATTATCAAATTATTGTTAATTCAATAGAAACAATATTGACAAATATCAAAATTGTCATAGTGATTTATTTTTGATGATAGGAAATACTGGTTATACTCTTAGAAAACTATATGGGGAACAGAGCAAATGTTCACATATTGTCCTCACATGTTAGTCTAATTGTTGAACCTTAACTTCAAGCAATAATTCAAGCATGGAAAAAATGAAGGCAATCATTTGTCATTTCACCATTTATAATTGTAAGCTATTCAAAACTCAAATGTCCTAAATTAAGGAAATGGTGTGTATATATGGTATAGTAGTGAGCATAGCTGCCTTCCAAAATTAAGGATGTGAAATGTGGGAAAACAGAACTGGCTTTACATCTGTTGTTTAGGCCTTTGGGCCCACTTTCTATCTTTCTTTCTCTATCCAAGTTTGTAGTTGACTGACTTTTGTATACCAGTTGAGTGGTCTCTCTTAACTTTTGGAATTTGTCTGTGTTCAGCCAATATGAAACATACACTAGACACTAGAGAAGAAGAGGAGTGTGATTGGCATAGTCCCCCCAGCTCCTCTCTTATGGATTGCAGTGGTTCGTTGTGTCCCTTCCCCAAAAGGCTTAACTCCTATTGGTTAACCCTCTCCATGGAGTGATTTCTTTGGGCTCTAAGCAGTACCCACTACCTTTTTCTTTCAAACCCTCTAGTTAACAAAGGTCCCCAAGGTTACTAAACCAAGATTTATACTGTGCCGTTTCCTGTTCTTCTGAAACACCAACCTCTTTAATTGGCTTTTCTCAAATTGCCCATTTTATTGTGCCTTGCATTAGTTTCATGAGACATTGTGAGCATAAGACATGCCAGGATTCTAACTGAGATTGACGTTATTCTAACCAAAGAAAATAGAATTCTTTTGGCTATAATATTTTTTGTTGCTGATAATATATTTAAAAGGAAGAGCAATTTAAAAATTGAATGATATTGTCCCATTATCATAAGAGCCTTTATAGTTCAAGAAACATTTCATTGGTGCCTCCACTATACCAGATGTTGTCTCAGACACTTGAAATACAGGATGTCTCCTGCAATAAATATATGAAACATTATCACTATTGATAGGTGCAAAACATAGATCTATTCTGTTGTGATCTGTGACTAATATAGAGACTAATAACTAGTTTTCCTAACATTATTTGTCAAGGATGAGACATTCATGTTCTATAGGATTTTAATAACCTTATATTAGATATTGCTAGAAGTTGCTAAGTAGCTTTATACTAAGTCCTACTAATAAATGCATTTTTATATTTAGAAAAATTAAAAGCATTAGGATTTTTTCTTATAAATGGAATTTCAAAATCCTGAAATGAATTCACTATGCAATAACTAATGAAACTGTGTAGAGATATTTTTGTTGAAGAACTTTTAGCAGAGCTTGCCTGTCTAGGCTATTGACTGTCTAGGTTATGCATGCAAAGAGATCAGTCTACAGTTCTGGCTCAGTCTGACCCTGAGATCAAATGATCTTCAAACTCCCAAACCTGCTAGCTGTATGACCTTTTATAAAGTCATAATAGCATTTAGTGTTTAAGGTTATTATGAAGATTAAATGAGATAATACATTCAAATGAATTAAAACAATATCAGAATATAATAAGCATCACATATATCAGCTAATCTTTCCTGGGAGCCACCACTACTATGGGATCAAAGATTTCTAAACCTATTGGTACAATATCAAAACTACCACTGTCTTGAGCAAAACATCACTAGAGATATAGCCTTAACAAGCTAACGTTTTTCATTGTTTTGTTTCTTTTTAGAATGCCAAGTAGAGTGTATTACATAGTGTTTATATTTAATAAAATGTTCTCTCCCCTCCCTCTCTCCCTTCCTTCCTCCCTCCCACCCTTCCCCCTTCCTTCCTTCCTTCCTTC